>JASCZW010004393.1:0-40222 GCA_034211315.2 Aedes japonicus
GTTCGCTAGTGTGTCATGCTGGGATGGTTAATTAGTTGATGGTGAAGGAATAAATTTTCACCCGGTGACAAGAAAGTGGCGTGCATTGATGGTACCTCGTACTTTATCGACGTTGATTTGTATCAGGAAGGAAGACGTCAGAAGTTCGGTTGGGTTGGGTTGGATCGGGTTTAAATGAGACGTGGTTATATTTTATGACCGTGTGGACGTTGGATGCGATTCAGAGTTCATGATGAGTAAAATTTTCAGTGGAAGACAATCGTAATTTAGCCGAATGGATTGAAAGGCCTCATTTTGTGTCTACTTAGTGATGATCAGCAAATCAATTCTTGTGGTAGTGGGTGCCAGTGACCTCAAGTTGATTTATTTGGGGTGTGACATCATGGGTGGTTTTGTTCAGTTCCTTTTCAAGCATGCGTATAACTGATAATTTATAATTAATGAAGATCAATAAGCCACTTTGCAAAAACAGTTGGAGATTTTCTGCATATTCTTGAGATCATTATTTATTGTACGTTGGCCTATTACCGATACTAAAATTTGTGTTTTACAACAAGTACCCCGTTGCTGAGAAACGCTTGCTTAAAAAAAAGAGAGCCAATGCTGAACAATTTCTCATGCGATTTTACTGCCATCTACTGGCGAATCGTCAATACATATAAGTAGGCTATGTACATAAAAAAAATGACAGCTCTATCAGTTCGTTTGCAGCCATACAGACGAGCAGTGAATGCACTACGTCGATGATTCGTAGTCACAGCCAGGTCCACCCTGGAGCGAAGAAGTCCATCATCGTGCCACAGCTTCGTCGACCGAACCTTCCGCTGATGAAGAAAGGTGAGAGTATCGAGTGCAAATTGAATTTCGGCAAGGAGAACGCTGAAGCTGCTTACTTACTTACTTGTGATGACGAACGGAATAGTGTTGTGTTTTTTTGTGCTCATAATTTTTAATTAATTTACGTGTGAAAAGTGTTGCGATACGCAAAATAAATTTTCTAACGCGCATCTAGAGTGTTTTTGAGAACAGGCTAAGTAAAAGAACAGTTGCGATTGCAGCTTGTTCTAATTGAATTTCAATTTTATTGGTCGTTCAACCGGCGCCCCCGGGAGACCATTTGTGCTATATATTTTTTGCCTTGTCTTTTTCTTTGGTAAGGTCGTTGGTTATCGGTAGCGTCGGTAGCGTGTATAATGTGTTTTGAGCCTACTGCTTGACAATGGCCTGTTGTTCATGCAATGAGGGAATGGTTGCGGCTGATCTGCCGTTAACTTGTGTAGGGAAGTGTGCGCGTGTATTCCATTACAAGTGTACACCACTTACGAAGGGAACGGCAAAGCTTGTGACCGATAATGCAAACCTTTGCTTTAAATGTGTAGATTGTCTATCAGACCAGTGTTGTGGTGGGCAAGAAGATGCGATCTCGGATGCTAAGCGGATGGAGGAAGGTATGAAAAAACTTTCGGACTCGATCACTTGCATGCGAGATCAAATCTCTGCCCAAATAGACAACGCGTTGAAAAACGGGATGGAACATTTGAGACAAAGTATAAATCAGTCTTTTGATAAATTAATCTGTGAGAAATTTGATGCTATGACAAGTTCAGTTTTGGAGATTAATGCGCGAAAAAGTTTAGCTGTAATGAATGATGCCCGCGCGCGGTCTGAGGCGATTCATTCTGAATCCGATCTATTGCAAATTGGCAAAAGCGTAAAATTCAAACAAGCGATACCGATGCAATTGATGATGTTTTTCAAGGCAACGCAACTTTTGCGGATGTCGTAAAGAGGCGAAATGAAAATGTAAATGATAAAAGTAAACAAAATAGTAATATTAAAGGTAATAGTAGTAAAAAAGCAATCGTAAGGCTCGTCCGGTAATTGTGATCAAACCAAAAGAGTCCAAACAAGCTTGCGATGAAACGCGTAATTTTTTGAAAACAAATTTAGATCCAAAAACACACAAGATTAGCAATTTTAGGAATGGAAAAGATGGTGCCATTATTGTTGAATGTGCCATCGGTGCTAATGTATCGAATGTGAAAAATGGAATTGAAAGCAATCTGGGTGAAAATTATAGTGCTGTTGTTCCCACGTCGGTGCCAAGATTGAAAGTAGTGGGCATGAGCCGTCAATTATCCTCCGATGTTTTCATAGACTATTTGAAAAGTCAAAATGAAAGCATCGCAATAAATGATGTAAAAGTAGTTAGAATGTACGAAAATCCACGGTTCATTTACAACAAGTTTAGTGCGGTAATTGAAGTCGATTTGGATACATATAATTGTATGTTAAAAGCAAATGAAGTAAATGTAGATTTTGATCGGTGCTTTGTGTATCCTGACATTAATGTTCTGAGATGCTTCAAATGTGGAGAATTTGGACATAAGAGCATTGATTGCAAAAACTGTGATACATGCTCTGGTGTAGTCAAAACCACAAGACATCGGAGTGTACGTCAACTGTTTTGAAATGTGTTAATTGTTTGAAAATCAATAAAGAACGTAAACTTAACTTGACGTAAACCATGCCGCATTTAGCTCTCAATGTTTGGTGTACAAGAGACTTTTTGAACAAAAGAAAAGCAGCTTGCGTTTCAATAAATAGCAACCGAGTTCCAGGCAGAATGGTAATCAATTTAATTTTTTGTATTTCAATATTGCGGGGTTGTCTACAAACTACGTAGCATTACGTCAGATTGTAGAAGAAAAACGTCCACTTTTGGTTTTGTTAGCAGAAACTCACATTGTTGAAATTGAAGCCTTTGATCAATATTGCATTCCAGGATATAATGTTGCTGCTTGTTTATCACATTCTAGACATACTGGCGGTGTTGCTATTTATGTCAAAGAATCAGTTCAATTCAATCTTCGCCACAACGAGATGGTTGATGGTAACTGGTTCTTGGGCATAACAGTTGTACGTGGCATGATGATGGGTAACTATGGTGTTTTATATCACTCTCCCAGTTCTAGTGACCAGCGTTTTATTGAAATTTTAGAGAACTGGCTTGAGGTATTTCTTGATTCGAGTAAATTAAATATAATTGCTGGTGATTTCAATATAAATTGGCGTGATAATAATAATTCGGAATCATTTGAAGCATTTAGCTAACTTTTTCAATTTGAGACAAACGGTAGATGAATATACGCGAATTTCCAGGCACAGTAGAACTTTGATTGATCATGTTTATTCTAACTTTGATTCTGTTTGTTCAGTTGTCGATACTGATTTGAAAATAACCGATCATGAGACCAGTAGGTATTAACGTAATTGAGAATAACTTGAATAATAGCGATGATTTTGTGAAATTGAAGTGCTGGAGGAAATATTCAAAACAGGCTGTTTCTAACCTTGTTCAGAGAAGCGTGGATTTTCCAATCGCGAGCGGTAGTTTAGATGAGTCTGCAGCTGTTCTTACTAATACCATGAAAACGTGTACAAATAAGCTAGTTGAACAAAAATTTGTTTCTTTGAAGAACTCGAACAGCTGGTACAATTTGGATCTTTTACGTCTTAAACGTAAGAGGGATAAATTGCACAAAAAGTTTTGTAGATCTAATAGTGATAATCATTGGAATAAGTACACAATCGCGCGGAATAAATATTCACAATCCATTAAAAAACTCGTTGTGAATATATACAGAGGAAAATTGATCAACATCAAAACAACAGCAGAGAGTTATGGAAAATTTTGAAATCATTATTGAAACCTAGCAATTGCAGACCGCGGTCCATAACTTTTGAAGGCACAATAGAACAGTCTGAACAAGCAATTGCATCTAAGTTTAATGATTATTTCGTCAATAGCGTTTTCATTGATCAACCAATCAATTGAATTGGTCGATGAACCTGATGAATTAAACCAGCCAGTTAATATTAATTGCAGATTTGAAAGTTTTCACCCGATCACAATAGATGAGCTTAGAAATATTTGCTTTTCCTTAGGAAAAACGGCTGGAGTAGATAATGTTAATGCTAGAGTTATTCAAGATTGCTTTCATGTCATTGGTCACATTTTACTGGACCTTATTAATGAATCATTGCAAACTGGGCACGTGCCTGAAGTGTGGAAAGAATCGTTGGTTGTTCCGATTCAAAAGGTTGCTGGGACGATTAAAGCCGAAGAGTTTCGTCCTATCAACATGTTGCACACATTAGAGAAAATTTTAGAGCTTGTTGTGAAAGGCCAGTTGTTACAATATTTGAATAGTAACTCTTTGTTGATTTCGGAACAATCTGGCTACCGGGAAGGCCATTCTTGTGAAACCGCGTTAAATTTAGTATTAGCAAAATGGAAAGATAACTTAGAGAGTAAACAAACAATTTTTGCTGTTTTTTTGGATCTGAAACGCGCTTTTGAAACAATTTCTAGGCCCTTGTTGTTGAAAGCATTAAAGCGCTTTGGAATTTCGAGTACTGCATACAGATGGTTTGAAAGCTATTTGTCTGACAGAACTCAAAGGACTGTTTTTAATGATTCTGTTTCCAGTCCCGTGGGGAATAACCTTGGTGTGCCCCAGGAAGTGTATTAGGCCCCTTGTTTATTATGTATATTAATGACATGCGACGTGTTTTACGATTTTGTGACATTAATCTGTTTGCAGATGACACTGTGTTGTTCATTGCAGCTAAAGATTTAAATGAAGCCGTTACCCATTTGAACGAAGATTTGCGTTTTCTAAGTAGATGGTTGAAATGTAAGCAATTGAAATTAAATATAAGTAAAACTAAATTTATGGTAATTTCACAGAATCGAGTAAATGAGAATGTCTCAGTTACGATTGATGATGAGGCAATTGATCGCGTTCGGGAGATTAAATATCTTGGCGTGATTATTGATGACAAGCTAAAGTTCAACGCTCACATTGACAATGTCATCAAGAAAATTGCCAAGAAGTATGGAATTCTATGCCGATTAAAAACGATTTAACTACTTGCAGTAAAATACAGCTATACAAATCAATCATCTCCCCTCATTTAGAGTTTTGCCCTTCCATTTTATTCTTGGCCAACCAAACACAAATATTGAGGTTACAGCGTTTGCAGAATAAAATAATGCGCTTGATTTTAAGATGTAACAGATTCACTTCCTCGACTTTTATGTTAGACGCTTTACAATGGCTATCAGTGAAGCAAAGAATTGTGTATTTAACTATGGTGTTCATTTTTAAAGTAGTTAATGGTTTGCTTCTCGATATTTGTGTGATCGAATTGAAAGAGGAAGTGATTTTCATAGTTATAATACTAGAAACGCGGATGAAATAAGAACACCGAATTTCTTGACATGTGCTTCACAAAACTCATTATATTTTAAAGGAATAAATGGTTTCAATTCGATGCCAAGACACATTAAACGTGCACCAACACTTTCAGAATTTAAAAGACTATGTATTTCACACGTTAAAACTGTATTCTGAGCAGCAAGCGTAATTTTTTTGCAATATTTATGAAGATTGTACCTGACGATGTTTTATTATTATAAAACAGATTATTTTGTGTAGACCATTTCTTGTACATTTATGTTGCTTTTTTTGTAAAAATGAAGAATGTATCTGACGAAGTTCTTTACAAACGGATTATAATGAGTTGGCTATTTTATTTTTTCAATTTTATTTTTTCACATTTACAATACTACAATACTCACTATTTTGTTCGTCACAATGATGATGATGGAAATTTGTATAATGTTGTGTTAGTTTAAAAAAATTAAAAAATAAAGAAAGTAGTCTACAATTGTTTGAGCCTCGCGCGCGGTATACAGATATGATGGACTTCTTTTAAATTCGTTAAAAAAAATTGGCCTTTGATGCTTTAGATGGTACTATGAAATAGTAGCGAGTTGTCTGGCTGAATGTCGGGGAATTCTTCGTCAATTCTTTTGTGGTTGAAAGTAAAAGTTTGACTAGGGCCGGTCGAGGATTTTTTCGGTTTGGAAATTTTCTCGATCTCCCTGATTGGGGATATCCTTGGTCAGCCCAAAACTAAGGTGGCGGTTCCATTAGTGTTGGAACCTCTGACTCTGTAGCGGGCAGGATCGGATATTGGCTTGTCTTTTGATAATGTCCTTTAACTGGATTCTGTGATCTGAATTGCAACAGAATTTCCTGATCGCTGGGAATACTTGCGAACTTTTGTGGTTAACATCAAAGCTTTTCACAATTATGTCGCTGTGAAGCAAATGGATACTTTTGAAGAAATTTATATCTGTAGATGAAATCAGTTCGTTTTTTTTTGCATAACTGGTTTGAATTGTTACCAAATTAATTATCTTAGAGATAAAATCGTCTAGCTCAAACCTTTGTAGGGGTAAGGGCGGGACCATCATCATATGAAGCGAGGTGGCGAAATCCTCCCGCGCTTTGGGCCGGGAGGTCGCTGCGACCGGACAGATGGTCAAAAAATCTTTGCCTTAGACATATGAACATTGTCATGAGAAGGGGAAGTCGAGGCCAGTAGTGCCAGAAGAGCAAGCGGCCACTGAAAAGCGCTGATTGTACTCATCAAGACTGTCTGCAAAGCAAAGCGCAACATGGTTGAGGACCGGCTATTTCACGTTTCCCAAGAAGTTCATCTCCAACAACAAAGTTCCCGAGGGAGGTCCTGTTGTGGTTGATAATTAGTGACAAGAGGCCACTCTTCTTTTCTTTGAGACTTGCGGTTAAGGGGGAAGTGTGCAGCACGAAGTGTTTACAGAAAATTGCTGCCTACATTAAAGAACGCCACCCAATAGACGATGTCGTGTTCTGGCCGTCCCCGAAAACGTCAACCTCCCAACGTGCTGTAGTTGCGTCCAATTGAAAATTTATGAGCAAACCTGTAGCGAAGAGTCTATTTGAACAATTTTGTAGCAAAAACCGAAATGAGACTTATCAATTAAGCGTTCGAGAGTTGAAGAATATGCTAACGTCTTTCTTTTCGACGGCAAAAAAGGCGAGTAATAGCGCTATACCCATAAGCCATAAGAGGCAAAAGAGTTAGTGCTTATGTCCCAACCGATAGACAAGCTCTCACGCAAAAAAAAAGGTACTACACCCCTGGCGTTGGAGCCTGAATACAAGTAGGAAACACCTGTGTTCCAACTCAGAAAAGTGAACATAAAAGAAGTAAACATTAACTTTCTTAGCACCGTCACTCCGAACTAGTCATGCATCTTAAAACTTATCTCATATCAAAGCAAATACACGTACGCTTTCTCGCCTTCCGCACAATCCCATCCTATTTCCAACTTCAGATGTCTATGAAAGTAGCTTGCGTACGCAGCATCTTCTTAAGTAGATATATAATCAACATTTCCCTTCCATCCCTCCTGATCATAAGGACCTGGCCAGGAGATGGGCAAATAAAACGATGAACGAAGAACCTTGCACACCCAAGGCTGCTCTTCTGGCGCTTCCGTCGTCTCTTCAACAGTCAGTCCAGAAAAGTGTATGGTCGGATGCAAATGCAATGCTATGCAATCTTTCTTATTGACGGCCAAAGTTCCAGCGAACTGGCCACAGGCCTGGAAGTTTCGCCATTTTAGTAAAATCATGAAATAATACAAGAATCAATGAAAATTTGTTTAGTTATATATCTTTTATGGTCTTTTAACTGGAGACATAAGGTAAATGTGGGCTTCGGCAATGTGAAATTATTTGCAGCAGCTTATTTTCCAATCGTTAACTCGGTCTATTTTTTCATGAAAACACTTCATGCTAGATATTCAGATGAAAACTTGTTTATTTAGCTTTAATTTGATTACCTTAAGAACAGTTAGCCATCCCATAAAACCATACAGGTACTTGCTGTTTTCGTATTGCCTAGCAATTGATTTTCACTCGCAGTTTAAATGAAACGATTACTGACTACACTCAGTGAAATAAACTTTCGGTATTCATGAGATTGTATTATAATTTTTTTGCCACAAGAAATCAATATGAATTTAATAAATTTCACCTCTATAGGAAATATAATGATGTTAAAAAAACATGGAGCAAACTGGAATCGACCTTGAACATTGAGGTTACAGGTGCATTGGCTTGACCACCGATGTATGTCAACGCATGTAAACAGGAAAGCCTAAAGGTGTTCAAAAACAGTCGTGTAAAACAAAATTTATTATGAATTTCTTAAGTTAAAAGGGGCTGCTGACAATAATTACACTAACTTGAGAAGTTTGCTGCTTTACATAAACAATTTCAAAAACTTTTGGATAATTGTGTCCTTTGTTATAGATAGATGGAAAAGAAGCAAATAAATGTTCACAAACAAAACATCAGATATGATTTAGACGCTAAGGAAATATTCATAAGAGGGTAGACCCTGTATGGCTTGCTGAGAATACACACTTAGAAAATATCATGTAAATTTAAGTCTACTTGGATGCACATAAAAGGAGCGGCCCGTTTGATAGAAACTTGCGTCTGTTCTTAGAATTACAAGGCTACGAAAAATCGAAATGATAAATTACATGTCATGACGTAAAATAAGTTTAGGCGCAGAAAATTACACTTTCCAAATGCGGCTATTGTATATGAAAACTTGAATGTTTCATGGGGCCAATTTTTATTCCACGGATCTAGATCTAATAACGGTCAGATAAGTTGAAGATAAGGTAATACAGTTTGATAGATAAAAAAGGTCCTCTATCTCATGGATTGTCATGCTAAAAAATAGCTAGATCTTATCCTGTAGGATTCATTTTGTTCCTTTATTTCCTTGAGGATGCAAGAAGATGTGGTCATGTTCAGATTAATGAATACTATATGCAAATGAACAATATTTGTTACGTAAAACACGTAACCGTGAAAAAAAATTGGAAAACGTTCTTTTTCATTACCTTATATCCTTCCCATATTTTCCTTTAAACACTGCAGCTTTATTTGTCGAGCATTACATTTTACGGAACGAAGTAACCGTTTTATAGTCTATCACGGAAGAATTTGACTTGTGTCCTGTCGTGACGCGTGGAACCGACTGCGTTAAAAATATATCGGATGTTTTGTTGACACCAAAGACAACGATAATGTAAATTTCAGGCTTTAAAATCCTACCATTCAGTAAAGTGGCCATTTTTTAACGATTTACGAATATAGATTTAGAAGCTGTAGTAAATCTAGCAATTGGAACTTGATTTTGAGTGTGACAGAATTCGTTATTATGGGTTTCAAATCAGGGTCTAACAATACATCAAATGGAGCATACAATTGAGTTATATTTATGTTTAAGTCTTAAAATATTTACAGGAAACAAGGATTACATCACTCGTAATATTCATTATTTTTAAGAGTGAAGGGTAACTCCCCCATCTTTTTTTATTTTTCAATCCTTAGGAAATTTTGAACTTATTTATCGTAGATTAACGGACTTTGACAGGTTATCTCTTCTGAGAGAAGAAAACAAATGTAAACAAAGCGAATAGATATTTTTAATCTGCTCTTCATTATATAATGTATGCAACAATTCCAAGATCTAAAAAGAAACTGACATCGTTCAGAGATCCAGTTTGGTTCTCCCGGAAGATTAAGGCTTTAAAGAACAGGAAACACAAGTGAAGTAGCTCTACACAGTAAAAAATAATTAATTTTAACAAGTGCGTGAAATTTCCCTTCGTTTAATTCGAAGCCAAAGGAGGCGTAAACAACGCAATTGGTTGATATCTTTGATGAGCCATACAACAATGTTTGCAATCTTTCATACAGCAGGCGTGATTCAGGCGTTATCTGGTTTAAATTTACATAAAATATCCCATTTTTTCTGCCAAATCTAGCATTTCCTTTATGTGCATTAGATAACGCAGAAAAATCAATGTTTCTTTTTATCTGTGTACACTAGAGCTGCTGCTATGTTCCACTAGGCGTCGCTTTTTCTTTTTAAGAGTTACTGTTAAATTACTGGGAAATGGATTGAATTCGCTCTTTACCCTAGTAGCACACTTGTTTCAAATCAGTAAAATAAACAGTAATACGACTCAATTAGGTCACAATCAAGTTGCTGCAACTAATTATGACTGAATTGTGTTGCTTGGGTACTTGTTAAAATACAATTTGGGAGAACCTATTGGTATCTAATACTGGATTTGGAATGATTTTATTTGATAATTTGACTAAGAAAGACAACTTTTCATCTACTACGGATAGTTCAGAATTGAATCCTATCTCATATATTTATAGCACTACTACTACTGTCTTGTGCCAAATTGTAGCACAAGATTAAATGTGTTCGGCACGAACCTATAGAGACACACTGGGAACTAATTGAAAATCAACAGTTCACAAAATTTATAATCAACTTAAACCTTAAAACAGTTTAGACTACAACACTGGATGCTGAAATATCTGTAGCTCATGAAAGTTACAACACAAGGGTTGAAAATAACATAAAATCTTACCCAAATAGTTTTTTTTTATTTATGCAAATGATAAAATGAAGTCTAATAATGCTAAATGAAAACTTTGCTAGTATTGACTCAATCCAAATCGGCAACAAGTTTTCCAACTTCTATCAAACTGGATATAAAAAAAGTGACAAAATTTGAGACTATGACTACTTCTTGAACTTACATGAACAAATAAATAACGTTTCTGTAAAACAAACAACTGTAGAAGAAATCTTCAAGACACTTAAAGGGCAAGATGCCTTCTAAACCATAATTTTGGCTATTTAACTTATACCTTCAATCTGGGCAATTCCCATCAGTCTGGAATGAATCATTTCTAATTTCGATTTTTAAGTCCAGATAGAGATCAGATATAAAAAATTAGAGCGGAATTGCAATGATATCATGTATTCCAAAACGTTTTGAAGCTATCGCTAGTCAAAAAATAATCAGTCTGGTGAAAAACCGCACAACTTTCAATCAACACGGTTTCTATAAAGGTATCTCAGCTGCAACCAATCTACTTGCATTCGTCAATCTTTCTCCTGGGTCATTGGAAAGAGGCAAATTCGTGGAAACTCTGTATACCGATATTAGTAAAGATTTTGACAGAGTATATATCTTCATGTTCATTTTTAAACTCAAAAGACTAGTATTCGAAACAAAACTTCTTTAATGGATTGAATCTTGTCTAACGAATAGGGCACAGATTGTCCGGTTTAAGGGACACCTTTCTATTGTCCCAGGGACACCAGGCCTCCAGAACGTTCCATTCTCCACCGCACGCTGATCAGGCTCTGAACACGGTTCCCCATGAGGACCGTGTCAACCCTCGTATGGCTCCCCTGCTCGCCTTTGAGCTTGCATAGATAACCATGGGATCACTGGAAGAGGACCCAACAAAATGGAGGGTAATACCTCAGGAACGACAAAACCCCAGGAGAAAGCGAATCCATTCGCTAAAGGCCGCCTAGTGAGATCCTCACCGCGTAAATTTGCGGAAGTGTCACGGCATCGGAAGCAGATGCCACCAAGCTAGGCATGGCCATGGATGGGACTCATCCGAGCCATGGATAGGATACGGGAAACTCTTCCTAAGATAATGGAGGTGTCCGAGCAGTTGGATACGATTATTGGCTTTAAATCATCGCGCAACAACATTGCTAAGGACCTCAGGACTGAGCCAGACAGCGCAGGCTGCATGCAAGGAGAGGGGAGAGCTGGAAGCCAAGCTCCCAGCTGAGAGTTAGGCACGGCTAGCAGCCACTGAAAGGGCTAGGGAAATATCCTCGAAGCAGACCCAGACAGAAGAGTCTGTCTCGGTAGGAGATTCCACCCCATATACCATGGGGGTAGGGCCCTCCAAGCGGGCTAGGCAGTCCCGGGCGGAATGGCACCAGGCGCTTCTAAGAAGCGGATACTGTTAGACGCCCCAGTCGGGAAGCGGACCTACGCAAACGTGGCGGCGGGGTCAGAGGGTCCATCGTTGCGACCAGCTCCAGGTCAGTGGCCCCGGCGCTAAGCCCGCACTAAAGGCGCAACATCCAACTCGCGTGTTGTCTCAAGCGCCGAAAGGGGTTCGAGCGGCCGGGCCCCGACAACAACAACCATAGTTAGCACAAAAGCAGACGCTAGTGCTAAGAGAGGGACGAGTAATGACCAAGGCGTGGCAGGGAAAGCCACTGGAAGAAGGTCCGAAAAAAGGGAAACAGAACGAAAAAAGAAATCGAAATGCGACAGGTGGCCCGCATGCGTAACAGCGGAGAGGCCCTCATCGTCAAGACCGAGGCGTCAAAGTTCTTCGAGGTCTTGAAAGCGGTGCGTGGGGACGCTAAATTGGCAGGCCTAGACCTGCACCGGCGAGATGCTCCTGGAGCTAAAAAGGACAACAGCGTTAAAGGGCCCGGCGTATAGAGACCTGGCAAGACAGACCTTAGGTGAGGGTGTGTAGGTACGCACTCTCGTCTCACAGATGACGACTAGTACAAGAACCTGGATGAGATCAAAGAAATAAACAGTGCAAGATCGAGGTTACCGCCGCACACATACGTCTTGTCACCAAAGTAGCAAGCTTGAGGGTAGCGGCAGTCGACGAGTACGTGGCGTTGCAAGTGGCGAAGGTGTACGTGGGATGGTCCATATGCCCACTTAGCCTGCGGCGGGCACATGTCTTGGGAGTGCAAAGGCCCAGCTGGAGCAACATGTGCAGAAGGTGTGGCAACACTAGCCACAAGGCGCGGGTTTGCATAAGTCTCCCCAAATTCTTGATGAGCGCCAGGAAACCGGACAATAAGCACGTCTTGGGGGGGAACAAGTGCCCGTGCGCTAAGGGTATTCCAACGAGCCAACTGTAATGCAGGTAACCCAACTAAACCTGAACCATTGTGTGGCCGCCCAACAACTGCTGTGTCAGACAGTTCGCTAGTCGGCATCGGCATCGGGTTGCGGACAGGTCCAATATGGACGACAGGCAAGTAACCGGTGCAGGAGGTTGTTTCTACCACAAACGAAGGCTTCGCGGTTGTAAAAGTGAATGAAGTGTTCTTCTGCAGCTGCTACGCACCACCAAGATGGTCGATTGAACAGTTTTCCAATATGCTTAGCAATTCAATATTCTAACTGGCCTAAACCCGTTGGTAATAGCGGGGGACTTCAACGCTTGGGTGGTCGAGTGGGGGAGCCGCCTTACCAACTCCAGGGTCCAGATTCTTCTGGAGGCCTTGGCTAGGTTCAATGTGGACCAACGTGGATAGCCAACGTGGGTACCAAGAGTACCTACCATAGAAACGGAGTGGATTCAGCAGTCCTGGGCTGCTTAACAATTGTTATGACACTTACACGAGCGTGCGATGTGACCATGCCGTGGGACCTTGTAGGCATTGACAACGGCACAACGGGGGCCAGCGACGAGGCGACGGTGACAAACGAAGAACTCATTGCGATAGCAAAGCTGCTAAAGGTGAACGAAGCGCCGGGGGCGGATGGTATTCCGAACCTGGCCATCAAGATGGCTGATTGATGCAAAGGTGTCTGAACGAGGGCGTCTTTCCGGACACCTGGAAAATTCAGACCCTAGTGTTGTTACCAAAGACAGAGAAGCCATCAGGAGATCCATCGGCATTTAGACCTATACGTCTGTTGAATACAGCGGGTAAGGTGCTCGAGATGGTAATCCTCAACTGGCAAAATACACGGAGGGTAGACCGCCTAAACCCTCCGCGTATTTTGTCAGCCTGTTGAGGATTAACCTCTTGTCTTACAACCAGTTTGGCTTTCGTAGAGGGAAGCTGACGGAGGATGCCATCCTGTCCATCACCAAGACGGGTGAAGTAGCGCAAGAGGCGAGGAGTACGATACTGTGCAGTGGTCACCCTTGACGTGAGAAATGCATTCAATAGCGCCAGTTTGGTGGCTATCGCCGCCTCGTTCCAACGCCTTCCAACGATTCCCGGGTATCTGTACAAGATTCTGAAAAGCTACTTCTAGAATCGCGTACTGGCATAGACCAAAGAGGTTGGCCAGAAACGTGTCCAGATCACCGCAGGCGTTCCACAAAGTTCGACCCTGGGTCCGGTGTTATGGAACACGATGTACGGTGAGGTACTACGGCTTGATTTCCCGAACGGGGTGAAGATAGTTGGGTTCGCGGACGACATCATCCTGAAGATATGTGGTGAATCCATCGAAGAGGTCGAGTTAACGGCCTTGCACTCCATTGGCCTTATGGAGAGATGGCTGAGTTCCAGACAACTGGAACTAGCCCACCATAAGACTGAGGTCACGGTGGTGAACAATAGGAATTCGGAGCAACATGCGACGATCATTGCAGGTAACTGCACAGTAGAATCGAAGAGGTTCTTGAGGTATCTTGGGGTCATGATCGACGACAAGCTGTCCTTTGTCAGTCATGTCGATTACGCTTGCAAGAAAGCCTCAATGGCTATATCGGCATTATCCCGCATGATGTCGAATAGCTCAGCGGTGCAAGGGAGTAAGCGTAAACTCCTGGCCAGCGTCGCCCTGTCCATACTTAGGTACGGCGGGCCGGCATGGATCACCGCCTTGAGTACCAAGAGCTACGTAAGTAAGCTAGAGAGTACGCACATGCTCATGTGCCTAAGAGTGGTTAGTGCTTACCGAACGGTATCACGCGACGCGGTCTGCGTCCTAGCGGGGATGATGCCAATAGGCATTGTCATAGATAAGGACGTAGAGTACTTCAAACAACGTGGAACAAGAGGTATTCGGAAGACCATTAGAGCCACATCCATGCTTAAGTGACAAAGGGACTGGAACAACTCCACCAAAGGTCAGTGGACCCACCGACTAATCTACTTTGGTCCAGAGGCATCGATAGCTCTTAATTAATAACTGCGGAAGTGCAGTTGTAAGTTGAGAACAAGCACTAAGCAACTTGTGAAGGCAAGAAGCTTGAAACGCTTTAATTTAATTTAATCAAGTTCTTTTGCTGTTGGGGCCACTGACAATGGTGACCGATACACTGAAAGCCACTCACACCGACAAATTTCACCCAAACTTTCTGCACATAAAAAATTTCTTTGCAAATTAAATGCCAATGTAATGACTAAACAAATGAAAATAACGTTAATATGACAAGCAATATCACATTGATGAACTTTATCCCAAATATTTTGTGATGATTCGCCTTTGTAACGTAGCAAATATCACCATGTTTTAGATGTATGTGTCTAATTTTATTTGCTATCATTTTTTTATTTTTGCTGTGTGAAAAACGATGCAAAAATGATAAAAAATTGGAAATATAACATTGCAGTGCGCTATTAACACGGAGAAAATAACATTGTAAATAAATTTTAAGACACTGTGATTTTAAATTCCGCCGCGATTATTGGATCAGTTTTTTTAGACAGAATATATCATTTGGACTGAAAAGTCCCTCAGATATACATCCAACTTATTTTGTTTTATCTAAAGGAGAAATCGAAGACCAGCCACCGTTATCAAAGTTTTGATTGATTACTACGTCTTTACCGACTGAGCTGAAATTTAGCGGCCCAAAAAACGTAAAAATTATTTATGCCAAAAACAGCTTTTAATAATTACATTATACACGTGAAGATCTCCAGATACCTATTCCATTAAATTTTATAGATGATCGAACTGCAACAATGATACTCACTAATTCGGTATAACTCACCGCTAGGGAATTCCGTCGTCCACAAACTGTCCCTCTGTTCACTGCGTTTCAGAAGAAAGTCACTCGACAACTGCGGTGTTCACTTGCAATTGAATTCCAGAGAAAAATACTTATCGAGCTAAGAAATTCAACGAAAAGGTTGCTCCATTAAAATTCCTCCCTAGATGATTCATCCTTACGCAGTGTCATCAGTAGCTACTGAGGATAATCGCATAGTCCATCATATCACCTCCCGCCTCCATCCAACCAAATTAGAGGCGAGACTCAATTTTCTAACACATCATAGAGCAAAACATCAACTTCACATATCTTCAGGCGGTTGCAAAAGGCAAAACCAAGCAAGCGTGGGGTGTTCGAATAAAAGTCCAGAGCTTTCGCAAACGGTTGGTAAAACTGTTATAATTCAACACAAAGCTTTCGTCACTACGGTCTACTGTTTAGGTTGGCTAGCCAAGTATGCCAAAAGCTTTTCGATCGCTGGCGGTGTTTTGGGTATGTGATCCCCCTGCGGTACGAACCCATTACTGTCAGCTACGTAGTCCACTCTGTAGACCTGCCCGTCATCACCAACGTACTGATAGAATCCTTGCGAACGAAGTCCCTCTCCACCCTCGGCGGTTGTTTCGATTTTCCCCGATTCTTCCGCGTTGATACCGTTTTCCGTCTCGAACCTGAAACATTCAATGAGTGGTGAGAAACCGCTTTCGAAGAGGTAAAATGTCATCAAACTTACACATAATTGTATCCATCTCCACGCATGTGATTATCTAAATGGATGATTTTCCATCCATCACCAGATGGGCCGGTTGCAACACGAACCTCCGGTCGCCTTGCCGCTACGGGTGCTGCGGCAGTGGGAACAAATGCTGGAGCTGGCGCAGGAGTGGGAGCAGAGGGAGTCACATTTTCCTCACCAGAGCCGTTGTCAACTCCACTCGATCCTGCTCCTCTGGACACGGAACCACCACTACCAAACCCTCCTTGATTTCCGGCTCCTGATCCAGAAGGACCTCCAATATGACTATACTGTCCCCGATCTCCATCGCCTGAGTGTTGATATCGTACATCTACGTGAACGTATCGTCCATCATTTCCGCCAACATATCGGCCGTCACTCTTGGGACGATAGCGACCATCGCTACCACCAGTGTATTGGCCTTGATTTCTGCTACGGTATCTATTGTATTGATCAAAGGGGCGGAACGTCCTATATGTGGGGCGCCTCGTTGTCGTAGTGGGTGGCCTATATCGTCCATCGTTTTGTCCGGCCACTAGCAAGACGGCACTAACCAGCACAACAAATGCCTTCAAATCAATCAAATTTATATCAATGTGTATTTAACATTTCCATGAATGAACTCACCAAAACCAGCTTCATCCTACGTGAACCCAAATCGCCGATCAACGTTGGGTATATCAATAAGCTTCACCTCTAATCACTAGTTGAACGAATAGTAATTTTCATCTAGAATTGTGATTACCTCTTATATACTCTCGCTGTCGAGAAGCTGCTCCATTAGTCGGACGGGACTGGTAGCTCCCACCCCAAGCGCCGGGAAACGCCTCACCTAGAATGCAAGGAACGCTTTTCTGCGTTGACAAATCAATTCCATCAATTTACCACCACGGGACACCTCGGGTATGCTAATTCAATTGTGGAAAATATGATTTGAATGGGCTAATCAATGTGAAAGGTTTAGTGCTAGAAGACGAGCAAAACCAGCTGTGAACCAGGAAAACCCGACTGATCGTTGATGACATGTAGTGGAAATTGGTTCTGGTACGCAAAAAGTATGAACTGATTCGGAAATAAAATAAGGCATTGCGAAATATCGAGTCTGGTTCTTCGAGATAATATCTGACAGATTACTGCAAACATAAAGTAGGCAGTTACCTTCTGTTATTTGATTTTTGCGAAATAAGCTTAAGTTGTACCTGCACAGATAAAAAGAAACATTCAATTTTATGCGTTATCTAATGCACATTAAGGGGATGCCTGATTTGGAAAAAAATAATATGTCACGTAAACTTAGGCCAGATAATGCCTAAATCTAGTCTGTTGTATGAAAGATTGCAATCATTGTTGTATGGCGCATGAAAGATTGCAAACAATTTCGTTGTTTACGTTTCCTTTAGCTTGAAATTAAACGAGGGGAAATTTTAAGCGCCTGTTAAAATTATTTTTTTCTGTGTGAAAATAAATTAACAGGGTGCTTCAATATTTCAAATATTTCTATTTTTCAAAAATGTACACTGATAGTGATAATATTTTAAATTTCTCTCATTTACTTGGTTCAAATTAAAGTTTACACACTGCAGTATTTTTTGATATTTTATTTTTCATATTCTTTTCAAGTTTCACTTACGGAATAATAATAATAAAAAAGTTCGACTTGAAAAAAAAATTGTGTTGAAAAACAAAACAGTGACAAAAAAAAGTGCCCACTTCATTTTGGCTCCCGGGAAGATAAATTTAAGTAAAAGAAAAGCATTTTAATAATTTGGCCTTCAGAACCAGCTGCAGGAGCTTTGGCTTACTCTCCACCAGGTTCTTTATGTGCTGTGGATCAAGCTCTTCCCACGCGCACGTCAGGGCTTTAAAATAGTTGAATATATTGGTAACCCCAGTTTTGTCAACCCTGACATCTAGGATCGCCCAAAATTCTCGATGGGGTTACGGTCAACTTTGATAATCTGAAACTGATATCTGAAGGGTTTCCTGGATCGTACGGATAGTTACTTTTGGGTTTTTCTTGACTTCGCGCATGATCTTGGTGTCGGGTTGCAAAATGGTGAGTAGACAACTGGGATGGAGCGTGCATCTCCACTCTGTACATCTGATCCTCACAAGTTTCTACCTCACGCTTCCACGGGTCAGCTAATGGTTGCGTACTCAGCTGCAGTCTGGCCACTGTTGTCCTTCTGACTTCAGCTAGATTGAGGAGGTGCGTGCCGAGCGTATGTACACCAAGGAGGTGCTGCTTAAACAATGTCTGTCCTGGCATCCAGCGACTGAGTAAGAAACGTTGTATCGCGTCTACTATACATTACAGTATGTTCCATAAAAAAATGCAAAAATCCATACCTCAGATTCAAATAAGTTTTTTTCACAGAAAAAAATATCATAATTTTATTTAGGAAATCTTTTATTTAGCCTTTCATGATTACATCACTCAATATGTCCACCATTTTTTTTATCACCTTCTCCTAATGGGGCCGGAATCGAAAGCATACCTGCTCAATGTATGAGTCAGTCATCGAGTTCCGTGCCTTGGTAATGGAAGCTTTCAGGGCGCCCATACTGGGGTGACAACGTTCACAAGCTTTAGCCTGAACATATGCTCATATTGAGTAATTCAAAGGATTCAAGTCTGGGCTGCTAGGAGGCCAAATGTACTTAGGCCAAAATTCTTTGTTTTCCTTCAGCCACGCTTGAGTCCTTTTTGAGGTATGACACGGTGCTCCGCCCTGTTTGAAAATGACGTGTTGGTGTGCTCCAAAGTTGGCTTTCATCCATGGCAGAACGTAGTCCTTCAAAATGTTCATGTAAACCTTGGCAATAACTTTTAATCCAGCTTTGATAAATACTGGAGGCATTTTCAAGCCATTGGATGCATCTGCCATGAAAACCATGACTCCGGCCACATTCCTGGTTGTACTTTATCTTCGGCGAAATAAACCTGTATGTACGTGTGTTAGATACGGGATCGATGGTGAACATTTTCTCATCGGAGAATACGATGATGGTATGCTTCTTTTTTAAAACTGACACCAAATGTTTCGAGCGCTCCAGCCGTAGTTGTTTGGTTCGGTCCAATACAAGGTGGCGCTTTACTCTTGCCCTGAACGAACATGTCAAGTCATCTTTAACCAACCGTTACATGGTAGTTTTTGAAACAACTGCTTCCTTAGCCAATTTCCGGGTCGATCTGATAGGATTTCGCCTCACTTTGTCTCTCACTGATCTGATAACCTTCGGTGTTCGAGCGGACCATGGATGGCCTCTTCCGGACTTCCGTGGACGTGATCCATCAAGGAGTGAACGTTGGATACGGTAAACGGTAGCCAGGTGGCATCCCACAATCGTTGCAATTTGTTTTACGGGCTTTTGGGCGAGCAGCAAGCTAGTCACAACCTCCGTCGCGTACATTTTGCTCAACTTTGTTCTTCGCGAACCACTGTTTTGTTTAAATCATCTCAGAGTGTACAGTTAGATGATTACACACACGCATTGAAACAGTATAAATAATGTTTAAAGCTTCCCAAAAATAAGTTTTGAAAATTTTCTGCGCATATTTTTATAGGACATACTGTAGGTGGCAGTCGCATCAAGACGATATAGGCAGCGTGACCCCGGTAAGGTAGCATGCTGAAATCTTAAGCTACCACGAAAAATGGAAGTATTCTTTCTACGGTATATAATTTCAGCTCATCCATGGAATTCCCAAATATTGTATAGTAATTTTGAATTGTTTTCTTACCTCGTGACTATGATAGACTATGAAGTCCGACTACTGCAGCAGGATCAGCAGACATGCAGATATTATAACATCCTTTCACAATATTTTTTATGCTTTTTTCAGCTTCGCATTTGCATCGATGTAAAACCCCGTTCACATTACAACCTATATTACGTGATATAGAGTATCTTGATATCAAATGCCATGCATATTATTTCAAGTGAGAACTAGATGTATAGATGCTGATATCAAGATAGTCTATATAACTTAATATCAGCTGTAGTGTGAACGGGGTATAAGTCTTGGCCCACCTAACTCACGTTATGTATTTGAAAATATAGGAAGGTCATGAATGTTTTTTCTAGAGTGGATTATATACGATAATTCTACAATAAAAATTTCTACGTCCAAAGCATTCTTCTATTTTACAGACAAAAATAATCATGTATGGTCCCAGTAGGCGATCAACTTTATTTAATTAGATCACGTTTGAATTTTCTCCATTTTAGAGTTTCCATCATCTAACATCGTTACGGAATAGGCAACGAGCGGCGTTTTATTATTATATGTACATTATTTAGTATTTCTTCACAACATCGTATTATTTCCATCATATCAAGACATTCATATTTTCAAACAACAAATCTGATTAAGGCGGTATTCTGCTTAAACTAACACAAAATATCCCTTCAATTTATGATATCTAGTATTCCATGTATGTCCATTACATAACGCAGAAAATTACATCTGCGGTAGGCTTTTGAAAATTATGGAATCTGTGGTATGCTTCTGCACACATTACTGAATGTATTTTTCATTTTCGGTTTGCAAATGGACATTTGACCAATTCTGAGGTAATCTGCTTCATGCAACGCTGTGTGCCATTTGGCTAGTGTCTGATTTTCCAATTAAATCTTCCATTTCCTAACTCGGTAGCAATAACTATTTGGTCAGCAAAAATAAAAGCGGATTGGTGTACTAAAATAAGTATCAAGTAGCAAATAGTTACAATGACAACATGAATTAAAATGCCTAAATGTTAGTTTTTGTTAAATTTCAATAGATTTAACAAACTTTTTATTTTAAAAATCATAGGCAATATTACTGTTGCCTCGTTGACATATCAATGTGGGAAATATTCAAGGATATGAAAATTTTATCGATAGGCCGTATTCTAGATCCATAGACCAACATTAGAGCACTTTCTTCTATGTCTCTTTTGCTGCGAGCGATCCACATGTATCATGCTCAGTATATTAGTTCCCTTTTTGTTTCCAAGAACCGGTGGAGTAATAGAGATTTACTTTTAATGATTGGACAATGCAGTCCTCATCCACAACGGTGTTTTACTACATACCAAATAAAAGTAAACATGTGTTGCTTAATACGCTTCTCAATACTTTCTGGTAGTGGGAATATCAATGAAATGTACCAGAGATGTAGTAGTTAGGAACAATCAAATGAATTAAACATGCAAATATGTTGTCAGGTATCAATCTTTCTCGAACGATTGATCCACAAAAGAGCGTTCATACTCCTTCACAGGCCGTTCCAATTCTGCTGCATAGATTCTTGAAGAGTATTTTTGTATGTGAGAATCAAACTTTTATCACTAACAATCAATTCCTCTGATGCATCAAGGAGTTCGCCTAGCTTCAAACCAAAAGTTTTCCTAAAATAGAGTTTAGCTCTAGAAATCGATTAAAAAATTTAGCCGGCATTTTTCATTCTTTAAATTTTAAATGGATCTTTGTAAAAATACGGACGAAAATCGAAGCTCACACGAAAAAAAACATTACTTAAATCACTTGCCATCATCAAACCATTTTGTCCCATCCGTCTTGTCTGTCCTATTTCGTCCCGTTTAAGAAGGGTAGCTTCAAATATATTCCTCTTCAGCTATTTGCTCCATCAGATTATTGTTGGCTTCCAAGTCTCGGAACACCGTCCAGATAGTTTGAAATAAGTCCGAAGTACTTACTGCTTCAGTAGAATAACGAACGATAGTGATTGTAGATTAACGAAGAGTCATTCGCCGGGGTGCAGACTTCTGTTTACGTTGATTGCAAAACGTTTTCTAAACTCCACTAAGTGGAGAAGTCTTTTTTCCACAGCATAAACGCATTGATTCAATTCATTTCAGATGAGCAATCAGATGAACAACTCCTGTTCTTTGGAGACAAGAGTAGAAGAAGCTCATAGTGTTATTGTAGGATTGCTATTTCTGGTTACATTTCCATTTGAAGAAAAACACTAGCTCTTTCTTCGAGAAATTCAACAAATGAAGAAGATGCTGAGCAGTGGCAATGACGTTTATACCAGGTCCGGCCCAAGGAGCTTGTATGTATTAGTGAAATGATAAAATTAGTAGTTATATTATTGTCGCATGGTAATGTTTATGTACCGCATAGAAATTCATCGAAGCGGTGACGTCAATCTCCTTGTATAAGGGACAAGGGGATGTAATGTTAGCCTAGCTCCTTCATTCGGCCTATGTACCAAATGTGTCATTAATTTAGCGATAATCAGCAAAATCATGTTGCAATTAGGATTACCGATGTCAATGTCCGAGGCAATTGTCCGAGGCAATTGAAACAATTGAGACAGTATTATTCAACTTATAGTTGTTCACTATCGTGTAATTTTCGATTTCTTGAACTTTTGGTGCATCATGATTTCACTGGTTAAGCGGAACAGATGATCTACACGACCCTCAAGTGATTTGAATTTGCGAACACAACTGCGGCGGAAACAATGTTGAGGCAAAAAACTGAATGTTAATGTAACAAACTATGGAATAAGTAAAAAAAAACTACGGAGCACGCTACATACGAACTTCACCGTTGGACTGGAGAATGGTTTGCAACTATGTAGGTGCCGTTTGATTTTCTAAGCCATGTTACAATTGTAAAGTTGTTTAAAGTATGCAAGGAATGAAAGAGAAAATGCAAGTTCCTACCAACCGCAGAATACCAACTGACGAGAATATGCAACAGTTTGATGAGATCAAAATAAATTCCAATCAAATGAAAAATCAGCTATGCTTCCAAAAGACCAAATCCAAAATGCCGGGAATTTCGGTTATATCCTGTAATCAGAATCTGTACTGACACCTCTTTGATTTTTGAAGACTGATTAAAAAAATAAATAAAATGTGGGGTTTTATCTTAAACTAAAGTTTGGTTACGAATGTAAAAATTCTAATTAATTTAATGAAAAAAAAAATGCCGGTTCACTGCTGAAGATTTTTCTAATTTAATGTATATTTTTTATGAAACAGAGAAAATCAAAAACAAAATGGGAATATTTTGTTTTTAAATAATCAATAAACATATTAAATTTACTAGAAAACTTGCTGTGAGTTCGATTGAACCATTAATATTATCCTCAAATAAACTTTCCATAAAAAAACTAAGGTGATTGTTACCAACTGATTGAACTGACTGAAATTTTTGCAATTTATCAACGCTATAAAACTGGAAATCTGACTAACCAAGACCTAGTCTCCGTGATTGATTGATGGGAGCGACCCCGGCGTATTGGTTAACATCCATACCTCTCACGCCTAAGTCACGAGTTCGAATCTCACCTCCGGAGAAGTTACGAAAATGCCCAAAAGTGGTGTTTGACGGACTACGACGGGAGATGAACCAGCCCGAGGCTGAAAATCTTGATAATCAAGACAAAAAAAAAAAAAAATCCGTGATTGATATTTCTATTTTCATCTGAGAAATAAAAAATCATTTAAATCTTTTTGCAACTTATTTTCACCAACAAGCAACCAACATTGTATAGTCTCATCACAAAGACATACAAGTGCATTTCTTTGATTACTACATCTTAGTGCCTTGAAAAAATCCAATGTAAACATATTTTGGAAAAGAGAACAGATATCGCGAAATAAGGGATCAAGTCTCCACTAGTCTAGGAGATTTTTATTTAATTTATGAAAAATGTTAATTATATTTGTTGTGAGCTGTGTTACTTAATACAATTATTTCTCTTAACACAAAGCCCTAGAAATCATTCGATTATTGGTTCATTTCAAATACATATTTTGAATAATATAACAGTGGATCATGTCTCCTCAGTCTCCCCTAAATATATCACATTCGTATTAACATCATTCCTTTCACTGCATTCTGTACTCTTTTCAATCCAGCAGATGATATGAGGGTCTCGTCTGCTCAAAATACAAAAAATCTAATTTCCACAGTCTAGCGCTTACCTCACTGAAAAAGTGACTTATATCAGTGTAGCAAAATGTAACTAGGAAATTAGCATGCAAATTTTCCGGTTGGTAGCACCATCCAGTCCCCTTTGCCTTCAATCAGGACTATAAACTAAGATGATGTATTTTCGGTGAAGTGGCTTCAACTTGTTTTCACACCCGTCACAAAAGGCTGCTTCTGGTGATGTCCGGTGAGCGACAGAAAATCGAAAGCAGTTGTGGCGTGTTAGTTCTGCGGCGAACTCCAATTTTTTTTAGCTCGGCAGTCGAAAAAGTTTTATTTTCATCCATAATTTTTTGAAAGGGTTTTAAATGAATGTAATCAAGGCTTGCGTGGGACAAAATATGGACGCAAAAATTTTGGAATGGAAAAAACGTTGGACATTAAAAAACCAATAAACATTGAATCATGGAGTGTGTGAGATTTTAAGAAATATACCTGTAACTAGAAAATGAGAAGTAAGATTAGTTATTTCAGTTTAATTTCAATTTCATTTATTGCTTATCTTGACAGATACGCGTACTTCGTCAACAATGTGCAGACTTTTTCAGTGTCGTGTACATAACTTAGTTGAGCTACATTAGCTGTTGACGAAAGTTTTAGTTTATCTCAGCTGTTTCTTGTTCAGTTGTATTCTACACTTAACGGGACTGTTGGCGACAGGTTTTGAAGAAAAAATTCTGATTTATAGGGTGTCCTAGCCATTCTTAGCATGATTTGTAAATAACAATACGAGCTCGGTTTTTAAGGAAATTGAGTTTTTGTTGTATTTTTATATTCGCTACAGTATTCTTCTACAGTTCAACGTGACATGTCAGAGATGCATTTCATCGTCCGCCAAAAAGTGAACTTTTTATCTAACACTGCTCATTAGCTGCAGCACCGACTGTTTGCCGATGATTTTTGATACTTTTTCCAGTCTCTTGTAAAAGTATTTATAGAGCCCGCTGCTTTTGCAAATATGCCTGTGTCAGACCCCAAAAAGTTTCAATTGATATTGTTTGGGGACAGTTTGGAGGATTCGTATCCTTGGGTACAAATTAGACTCCGTTGGCTTCGTACCAGGCTACCGTGCCCTTCACGTAGTGCATTGATGCCAAATCTGGTCACACCAATATTCCCGAACATTAACATCAGCAGTCATCGTATCGGTTGTTACTAACGGGTTTGAAAGCATTTCACACTCATAATGCTTGCCAAAACATTGCTTTTTACTGATTTTTTGAGTCAAATCGGCATCATCAATAGTTTGATCAGCACAGACCGTGTGGAACTGGTCACCCGGAAGTTTTTTTTAATCAAATTTCACGTAGGATTCAACGTCCATAATTACGCATGCCGATTTTCCACACAGCAGTTTATCGTATAATTCACGGACCCTTGGCTTGACCGATGCTGCATGTTTTTCACTTCGTTTTGGCTTCTTCTGCTTTGTGAAAGTCCTTGGTCCATTTTGTGACTTTGCTCGGTTGACGTTACTCTTCGAAGTTCCCAGCATTTTGATGAGATAATTAAAGGATGTACCATTTTTTACGGGCGAAAGCTTACGTGATTTTCCGGTCCAGGTTTTGGTCCTCAGGGCCCGATGACCTTCCAGATTTTTTTCATGACCTGAAAGGAGGACTTTTCACGTATTACGCGTTACGAATTGCTCCGATGCTCACACTTTTCATCTTCGCCAAATGACTCAGCGAAACGTTGGGAGAAGTGCACCATTTTGAGAATACCACAGTTTTATACCTTGCCGAAGGGTAAAGGATGTTCCTGGATTAGTGGAAGTCGTTTACACCGATACTATCCATCCGAATACAAGGCTAAGACGAACCAAAAAGCTCCTTCGGGTGATATTGATGGTCACATGAGCATAATAGAGTTTCAGATAAATTAATGGGTAATGAATTATGAAGATTATAAGCCCAAAAAATGCGTTTAAACATACACTGGCAGTAATCAATACAAATCGTAGTGGTTGGGAAATTTAAGAACCAGATATTTGTCCAGACTCAGTAATACTGTATATGAATGGTTCAAAACAAGATGATTAAGTAGGAGCAAAAATAGTAAGCCCTAGTGTTAATTCCACTGAACAAATTTGATGAATGGCCTAATGTATTCCAAGCAGACATTGTATATGCAATTCTGGAATGCACATCATTATACTTGAAAAGAAAATATTAAATGTGGTAACCTTGATCGGATATTGACCCGGATTTTATCCCTTTCTAGAATTATGAAATTTCAACCTCCAGGAAGTCCCATAAAAAATGCGAAAATCCATATCTCAGTTTCAAATAAGTTGTTTTCATGAAAATCATAAAAAATCATAGGTGACGAGCAACGAGTCTCAGGAGGCTAAAAGTCAAATTTAAAATATAACACTGAAGTTTTTACGCGGTTTTCTACGCGGTCAGTTAAAACCGCGTTATTTCAAAAACGACGTAAAAATTAAAATATGGAACCGTAAGACTGCATTTCTCTGGCGCCTCATTTGGAAACGATAGACTGCAGCGCCATCTCTGCGGCATGATTTGGAACAGATATGATAATATCAAAAGACGACGAATGACATACTGAGAAACTTAGCCGAGGGCGAAATCTTTAGCGCTTAGTAGAAAAAATAGACTGCAGCGCCATCTCTGCGGCGTGATGTGGAACTAATATGATAATGTCAAAAAACGACAAATGACACACTGAGAAATTTTGCTGAAGACGAAAACTCTCGATAACTACTCTGGGCTGTTTTGCTCACACATTGAATTAACAACCTCTATCTATTTGTAGCAGATTCCCGGTGGCCAATGTTACTGGAACCATGTTTTTCCACCACCAATACATTTTAATGACAATATTCTTTCAATACGAATATGATATATAATTTTGAATTCCTTGACTTATTTTACGTCGTGTTTTGAAAAACGCGGTTATTTTTACGTCGTTTTTTGAAATAACGTGGTTTTTTATGGCGTTTTTTTTAAATAACGTGGTTTTTTATACGGTGACATAACCGTCGTAAAAAAAAATCAGTCTAATAATAACTTTATTTAGGGAGTCGTTTATTCAGCCTTTCACGATTACATTACTCATTATGTCCACCATTTTTCTCGATCACCTTCTCCAAACGGGGACGGAATCGAGAGCATACATTCTCAATGTATGAGTCAGTCATCGAGTTCCATGCCTTTCCAATGGAAGCTTTCAGGACGCCAACACTGGAGTGAGATCGTTCACAGGCCTTAGCCTGAACATATGCCCATTTTGAGTAATCCAAAGGATTCAAGTCCGGGCTGCTAGGAGGCCAAGTGTCCTTTGGCCAAAATTCCATCTTTTATTTCAGCCACGCCTGAGTCCTTTTTGAGGTATGACACGGTGCTCTGTTCTGTGGAAAAATGACGTGTTGGTATGCTTCAAAGTTGGCTTTCATCCATGGCAGAACGTGGTCCTTCAAAATGTTCATGTAAACCTCGGTATTAAATTATAATCCAGCTTTGACAAATACTGGAGGCATTTTCAAGCCATTGGAAGCAACTGTCACGAAAACCATGACTCCGGCCGGATGTTTTGTTGTAAACTTGAATTTCACGTTCATCTTCAGTCTTCTTTGGCGAAATAAACCAATCTGTATGTGTGTTAGATACGGGATCGATGGTGAACATTTTCTCATCGGAGACTACGATGATGGTATGCTTCTTTTTTAAAACTGACATCAAACGTTTCGAGTGCTCCAGCCGTAGTTGTTTGATTCGGTCCGTTACAAGGTGGCGCTTTACTCTTGCTCTGGACGAACATTTCAAGTCATCTTTGACCAACCGTTGCATGGTAGTTTTTGAAATATCGGCTTCCTTAGCCAATTTCCGGATCGATCTGATTTCGCCTCACTTTGTCTCTCACTGATCTGATGACCTTCGGTGTGCGAGCGCACCGTGGACGGCCACTTCCCGGCTTCCGTGGACGTGGTCCATCAAGCAGTGAACGTTGGATACGGTAAACGGTAGCCAGGTGGCATCCCACAATCGTTGCAATTTGTTTTACGGGCTTTTGTGCGGGCAGCAATCTAGTCACAACCTCCTTTGCGTACATTTTTCTCAACTTTGTTCCTCGCGAACTACTGTTTTGTTTACATCGTCTCAGAGTATACAGTCAGATGTTTACATACGCATTAAAACAGTTAAAATAATATTTAAAGCTACCCAAAACTAAGTATTGAAAACTTGCGCATTTTTTATGGGACATACTGTAGACACAATATATATGTTTGTATTATATTTATACCCCATTTGAAATTTTATGGTCACACAAATGCTTTGGTGGTGAAACCTTGGTCCAGTAACATTGGCCACCGGGAATTTGGTACAAAGGCAAGGAGGTTTTAATTACGATTTGTGATCAGAATGGGTCGTCCCTTAGCTCGATCCGTGGAAGGTGCGGTTACGAAGCAATACCATGCTGGAGATTACTGGGTTCGATTCCCGGTTTGGTCTAAGAATGTTTGGTTAAGTAAAATTTCTTGACTCTGAGAGCATGGAGTATGAATGTACTTTCCACACAATCACACTAACGCGAAAATGGTGCCTGGCATTGACAGTTCTTTATAACTGTGAAAGTGCACTGAGAACACTGAGTTGAGAGCAAGCAATTAGCTTGAAACGCTAAGAGAGAAAGATGAAGTGTGAACAGAATTGCATACAAATAATTCCAGACTAGTTGTAGAAAGAGGCTACCACAAAAGATCAACACAGTGGACGCAGTGGTTCTACGCCCCAACAAAAAAAAAGTTGTGGAGGGTTACCGTCTGAAGCAAAGTTTCTCAGTATGCTATTTGTAGTCTTTTCATATTATCATATTAGTTCCAGAACTTCCCGCAGAGATGGCGCATCCAAATGAAACGATAGAGAGTTGCCGTCTTCCACAAAGTTTCTCAGTACGTCATTTGTTGCCCTTTGACATAATCGTATTGGTTCCAGATTATGCCACTAAGACCCCAAGTAACATTGCCAAAACCATCCAGGTTCAGTAAGTTTTATCAAAGTTTTATGAACGCCACTGGAAATCAATTTGGCTTTATTATGGTACCAAGAGGTGCCAAAAGGTTTTATATTTTAGTCAAGTTCATGAGAGCACAGCTTCTTTACAACGATCTTAAAACCTTATATTCTAAAATTCCTTCTACTCCTATCAGTGGTTTTATTTTGACTTTAGGAACTCGTAAAATGCTGTATTGAAATGCCGTTTCAGGACTCATTCATATAATCTTATTATGGTCAGTTGAAAAAGCATTTCAGGACCGTTTTGCCTCCAGTCAATGCAACAAACGGCAAATTGGCATTGAAGGAAGTCGCCAAATGACCAAATAGTTTTATAGTAGCCATTGCGAAGATAAAATGGCTTTTTGGAAAAACTGTGAAAAATAATTGAAATTTGGAAAAATGTATACACCAAATATTAAATGTTATGCAAATGAACTGCAGATCGAAGACCGATTTCGGCATCTTTTTAGATAACCTGATTGAATTCCATTAATTTTCAAGGAATTCATGTTCATATTTTGATTTTGTTGTTTTTAACTTGCATAATCTCCGAGGCGCATTTAGTTTCGGCTCTTGTCGTGCCAATATTCACAATAAATCTTAATGCGGTTATGATTTGGAACATAATAAGCTTTATATATTTTTATACTCAATTTGTTTTAGATATTTTGCTATCAAACAAAGTTTCCCGTAACACTAGAACTGTTTTCTCAGATATTATTTACTGTTGAATTCATCAGAAGAGCAGAGAATCGAACAAAGCAGAACAACAAAAACCAACCACAATATCATCGTAAAGTTTGACAGCTGTGGCCATTTGGCCCTATGCTAGTTCTGATGGCAGCCAATAGGTTTTATGAAGGTTCTCAAGTGGTCATAACATCTTTCACTAGAACATTTTCAAAAACATGTATGGTCTTATAAAAGTTTTATTAATTTGTTTTCCTAACCGTGGGCCACCTTGTACACATTTCGGCTTTAAAGAAGCATAGAGGAGGTGTTGGTGGACAAAACTGTTTTGAATGTAGTTTTATCAACAAAGCCGGGAGGAGTGCTATTCGGCTAGAATAAAACTTAAATTGTTACTTGGGATGGCGCTGCAGTCATTTTTTTGCCAAATGAAGCGATAGCGAGGTGCCGTCTTGGGCAAAGTTTCTCAGTATGTTATTTGTCGTCTTCTGACATTGTCATATCAGTTCCAGATATGGCCGAAGAGATAGCGCTGCTGCCTATCTTTGCCAAATAAAGCTCTAAAGAGTTGTCATTTTCGGCAAAGTTTTTCAGTATGTCATTTGTCATCTTGTGAGAATGCCATATTAGTTCCAGATCTTGCCACAAATATGACGGATTTGCAAAGATAGGCTGCAATGCCATCTCTGCGGTACGATCAGAGCTAATGTGATTATTTCAAATGTCTTAAATTAACATTCTCAACAACTTTGATAAAGACAGTAACTCTTTAGAGCCTCATTTGGCAAAGATAGACTGCAGCGCCAACTCTGCAGCACGATTTGGAACTAATATGATGATTTCAATAGACGATGCGTTACGCATTGGGAAACTTTGCTCAAGCCACCAATTTTCTACTATGAGACTGGAATATTTTATAGCATATGCATTTCTGTTAACAAGGCCTAATTAAAAACACAAAATAAGAAAGCATACATTGAAGTTGCGCCATCTTTCAGAATTGACCCTAATATCTTAGGAAGTATAAAATCAATGACTTACACCACACAAGTAGGGTATGAGAGTTATCAACTACTACAGCAATTGTCCTGTCACAAAAAGGTTAATCTTTATTGGATTCATTGGGTCATTGTAGGATTGAAGGAAAAAAAAACTGATCGACTAGCAAATATCGGGTCATCTTAACAATGTATAGGTCCCGAATGAACGTTGACGTGCTCGAAAATCGAAATATTTAATGAAAGCACCTGCTTTAATTACACAAAAGCTACTAAATCTCTCTAAAAAGAATTTTTGAATAATACTTACTCGGGGTTTGTCACAGAATATTGTCCAAGTAAGTACTTCTTAAAACGTATCGGAACACTTCATGATGAAAAATGTCGTTTTTGTAATCTAGAGAGCGGAAGTTCGGAACATTCTTTGTGTCACTTTGCCCTATTATTTAATTCAAGGCGTAGGTATATGGACGAAGGTATTTAAGAACCACATGAAGTCTGGGCCTACCCTCCCAACACATTCACCTCATACGAAGTATCATTTCAAGTTGGGAATATGTCAATCAATGATAATGGCCCCTAACATACTAGTTTACTATAATGTGATATCATATACATCACAATAGGTCAAATCTGATCGCAGTGCTCAATGTCCTCAACATAGACAAAACTATTGGCTCCGTTAATCTAACGTGATTGGGCCTCCTAAATAAATAAACTATTTGAAAAAAAAACTTGACGCATCTGTTTAGCTCTGATTGTTAGTTATTTATTGCAATGGACATGATTGGTTCTGATTTCAAACTTTCTTCATTTTCTCTTTCAATAAAATGCGTTTGTGAAGAAATTTATTAAAGAAATCGGTCATTGTCGGTAAACTCTAATGATTCTGAACGCAACAAATAAAACCATTCATGAGTTTAACATCGGAATTGGAATGAGACGTATATTCAAATCAACCATTGCCGATTGTTTGAATATCAATATTCATACAACTTTTGTTGGCCCACATTCGAAGTTCAAGTGCCCTCTCAACTCATACCGCAAACATGCCGCGACACATGTCTCCCAACAGACATTACAACGTTAACCCTTCGGTTTCGGTACGATTCACCGAGACAACTCCCACGGTTTTCCATAAAACAGTTACGCAACCTCCCATCGTCTTAAGCATGGTTCGCCTCATCTCCTATGCTGATCGCTGAAGACGAAACACGCCACAAAACAAAGGGACGCAAGATTCAAAACCGGTCCAGTGGGTTCAAAGTCAAGTTCACAGTCGCAGCATCGTTTGAGACCATGCGCCGCACAACAGTGTGACTTGGTACGAAAAAAATAAAAGTGCCCAGTCGAGTGGAGCATGCCCTACTTATGAGCATAAAAAGCATCCCAAGCATCCAGAAGAACGCACTCTCGCTTACGAAAGTAAAAAGTGCTTTATTGATTTGCTTATCGGCTAGGTGTTTTGAACACAAATTTGGTTAGGCTAGTTTGATACACACAATCCAAGATGGGGCCATTTATTTCTTCTGCGATTTGGCGGCCAACAGTCGAAGGGCTCTTTCGATCAACTCCGGAATTGGCGGTGGTGTTGGGAGATGGTCACCCTGTGGTTGGAATCCGTTCTCGTCGGCAACATACTGCACTTCAAATTTATTCCCTTCAAGATCGGTGTAGGCAAAGCGTCCTTGAGCGACCTGTGGAAACGGCAACTGCGTCAAAACATCAATATACAATTAACATAAATCACTGCATTACCGTTGCCTGGACTTCGCCGACGGTCTTCGGTGCCCCTGTTCTTCGTGTAGAATTCCGTTGGAAGTCTCGTAAGCGAACTGATAGCTCCCATCCACGTTCACTTCGGCATCATGGCGTAGCACGGTTGCATCCTTATCGGCAAGTACGGCGCAAGCCAAACTCACAATCAGCACACCGAGGATCTGCAACAATAAGGTCTCAATTCGTTAACCAGCCGTAAATAACACTGACATAAAAACTCACTTGCTTCATCTTTCCAACAACAAACAAATAAATTCTTCTTAACCGCACTCGGATATGCACGAATACACTTTTCGGATCGTTGAGTCCAGCCTATCTAAACGACGTTTTCCCAAGAACAGACTATTTATATCGATCTTTTCGGGCTTATGTCACACTGACAAAGGTTAAACCGGATAGATGAAAAACGGCCTGACTAAAAAAAAAAAAGAAAAACAACGGTAAGAAACCAAATCTTCTATGTGGCCCTCGCAGTGATAAAACCACTTTGTTTTGGTGGCAAACCGGATAGAAGCGTGCATAAAAAAGAGGGTGATTCTTTTTTTTTACGTGGAAGTATGCATGTTGACGATTTTGAGACACCAATGGTGGAGTTATTCACCTAAACGCCTTAAGTTAAAATGATGACCCAACCCAATAAAGCCTTTAAATCTGAGTAAATGCATATGAAATCTTCAATCATTTACTTACCATGTTCAATTGGGCTTGAGCTGTCGCTTATTAAGAATACTCTTTAATAAATCTCTTAAAAATCCACTAGAAAAAGCTTATCTTCCGACAGATAAGCCCATTTCGGTTCCTCTCCTATGTGCGCATTAAAACAGAGTGCACACAATATATCGCTAGAATAACTATCACAAGCCATCAGTGGTACATGAGCGCTTTCCATACGTCATCTTTTGCCTGTTGGTGTGGCGAACTTGTCCGTGCCTCGACCAACCCCGCAGTGGGATGTTAGGCAAAGGATGACGTCCATGGTTCGAGTACCACTGGACCCATGTCCTTTCGCTCAAATTTTCAAAACATCTGTTCGATTTCCAACTTGCCGTACACTGACGGAACTTTCAACACTTTCTCTTCATATCTTTCATTTTAGCAAATAATATTAGTGTGCACTCTTGGTGTATTACGTATTTACCTGTTCTGCTCCGCGTTTGTGAGAGCACTAACCACCTCTCAATTGTCTGAAAACCATTTGCGGGGTCCAAATGGTTAGCGTTTTGCTTCCTCAAAGGTCACCGGGTGATTTATGTGATGCCGATCCGTATTTTATCAAACAGATTTGACTGATTTTGTGAACAAAGAGAGGAAGGTAGATTGAAATATACATTTCTCGATTACTTTTTCAAATAGACGTAAGTAACATTTGAACGAAAATGAGAAAATCAGCATTGAACTTTTTGAGTTTATTTTTATTCCTATTTGAAAACCGGACATATTTATCCCAATAAATTTCACTAAACTACACTAGGAGTGAAAATTCAAGTTTCATTTAGAAAAATGTTTCTTACGACGGTCTGCAATCGAAAGATAATACGTCATTTTGATAAGTCAGTATGATAGATGACATGTTACTTGCGTCAAAATGATATGCCTCTGCGAATGACAATTTGTTACGTCGAATTTGCACAAGTTGTCATATTTCACACAGTTACGTCGAACTTTTTAAAATGACGTATAATTTTTTTCTACAACAAAACGTTCTAAATATTTCTAAATATTTAACCTTGTGGTATAAAGACTTTTACTAACGAGTCGTTAAGGGGCATCCAAACGATATAATAATGTTTCGCAGTTACTTTTCGACACAAGTGACGTATCTACCATTATTCCCAAAGAGTGCAAAAGTGATTTTACACCGTTTTGAAGAAAGTTAGTAAAATCTTCCAAGAATAATCCATCAGAAACTTCATCAAACAAGGGCATATATACATGATTTTTTAACAACATGCCATGCACAACGCGTTTGTTTACATTTTGTGACTTACGTCCTTTTTAAAAGTACTCGAGATTTCTGAAAACTCAAGGAAAATTATCAGGCAGGCCTCCGGATACGTTCGAAGCTGGTTACCTTAAGTGGTGGGTGAAGGCTCAGATGTTAGATTCCTGACTTACCCGATCTGGCTCTGAACACGGTCCTCATGAAGGACCGTGTCAACCATAACATGGCCTCCTGATTCGAAGATAACCATGGGATCGAAATAGGTGACTATCTAAAACGTGTAGAGATATCGGCTCGGGGAGGGGGACCAAAACAAATGGAGGACAACGGAGGAAACACAAAAAAGATGAGAATGAAAAAAAATTAAACGACGATGACAAAACGCCAGACAACGGAGACGGAGGTGCGATAGTGTTCGCAAGAAGTGGAAAGCTACATAGACCACCTGTGACGAATTTGGAGGCCACTGCAAGTACCAGCAGTAGCAAGCCAAAGGGGTTCCTGACCCAGCTGTTCACCCCGCAACGCAGCAGTTGCACAACTCGAGGGGATAGTTTTGGGAAGAGAGACACATTGGAGGTAGTCAGAAAGCGGATCGACGAACTCTATGACTATGTAAAGGACAGGCACAACGTCCACAAGGAAATACAAGAGATAGTGACGCGTGTCGAATCGGTCGTGATTGCAGCCGAACGCGAACAGGACGCACTGAGGATGAGAGCAGAGACTGTCGAAAACGTTCTTGAGGACAGCCAAAAGGCAACGGAGAAGGCAACGGTTGATGCACTGCAGACGCCAAATGAACCCCAGAATCCACGCTCGGTGAAGAGGAAAGAGGACACACCAGGAGATGAGGAGGAGCTGAAAAAGCTCAAAAACGACGAGGAGAAAGGTGAAGGCAGTGAATGTCTGGCGCAACTAGTCGGCAAGTGAAAACTTCAGGAGAGAAGAAGAAGCAGATGCCTAGGCCTCGTCGGGAGCGAAGTAAGGGCGACGCTCTAATTGCTGAGGTAAAAAGCGGAACGACGTACGCTGAACTCCTTCGAAAAGTGAGAACTGATCCGAGTTGAAGGAGCTAGGGAAGAAGGTGGTGAAAACCAGACGCCTCTAGAAAGGTGAGATGCTTTTCGAGCTGAAGAAGGATCCTGCCATCAAGAGCACAGCCTTCAAGACGCTCGTCGAAAAGTCTCTTGGTGAGCAGGTGATAGTTAGAGCTCTCTCATAGGAGACTGTGATCGAGTGCAAGGATCGTGACGAGGAAGTGCTGGGCGAAGGGTAATTTTGCAAGAGACTGCACAAAGCAACCGATATGCGTGCTTTATAAAAACGAGGATGGTGGGTGGCTACAGGTGCCCTGTATATAAAAAGGCGACAGCAGGTCGGCAGTAATAGAGGTAACCTAAATAAACCTCAATCATTGCGACATAGCACAACAACTTTGTGGCAGTCAATAAAGAAGCAAGGGTTGACGCCGCAATCATTGCGGAACCGTGTCGTATTCCTCCCGATAACGGAAACTGGCTAGCAGATAGAGCGGCGATGGATGCGGTACAAGTGATGGGCAGAACCCCATCCTGGAAGTAGTGTCCAGTTCATGCGAAGGTTCGTGATCAACGGGATCTTTGTATAGGAGCTGCTATGCACTCAAGGTGGACCATGCTGGATGCACTGACTGAAAAGCTCGTCGGAAGAACACCAGTCGTCATCGGAAGAGTACTTCAATGCTTGGGCTGTGGAGTGGGGCAGCAAATGTACCAACGTTAGATGGTGCAGCCTTCTAGTTGCCTCTGACAAAGCTGGAAGTGACACTATCAGAATGTAGGTTCCACCAGCACTTTTCGCAGCGACAGTCGTGAATCCGTCATCGATGTTACCTTCTGTAGTCCGTCGCTGATGACAAATATGAACTGGAGAGTGTGTGAGGAGTATACCCATAGCGACCATCTGGCGATCCGGTACAGCATCGGCCAGCGAAATCCTGTCGCAATACGAAGGGTAAATATTTGCGAGGGGAAGTTGAAGACGAAGGTCTTCGACAAGGAACTCTTTGTTGAGGCACTTCGGTTCGACCACGAACTCTCGAACCGAAACGTCCTTCGTGCTAGTTGTTTCAAAGCCAGAAGACGTGTCCAGAGAAGCTAAAACGGCAGCAGACGAGAGAGGTACATAGGGTGGTGTTCCGAGCGGCCGGGACCGAATTAAAACGTGAGATTAGACTGAGCAAGATGAACTGCTGCAAGGAGTTGTGCCGAACCGCAGATGTTAACCCTTGAGGCGACCCGTATCGTATTGTTATGGCAAAGATCAAAGGCCCAACAATGGCTTTAGAACTATAGTACTAGCAAAACTGAAGGTTGACCGTAGATGAGAAGCTCTTCCCGACGCACGAGCCAAAGACGTGGCTACGTACACTTTGCAGCGAGGAAATAAGAAATAACGTTGAGGGCATGCAAGTCTCGAACGAGAAGCTCGTGGCAGTGGCGAAAGCGCTTAAGGTGAACAAGGCACCCGGACTGGATGGAATCCCTAACGCAGCTCTGAAAGTGGCGATTCAGGCATTCCCGGAAATGTTCAGGAATGTGCTACAGAAATATGTAAAAGAAGGGCCATTTCCCGGAGAGCTGGAAAATTCAGAAATTAGTGTTGCTGCCGAAGCCAAGAAAACATCCGGGGGATCCAACATCGTATAGGCCAATATGCCTGTTGGATACTCTCGAGAAACTCCTGAGGAGGATTATCCTTAATAGGCTGACGAAATTTACCGAAAGCGAGCACGGGCTATCGAGGATGTAATTTGGTTTCCGGAAAAGGAAGTCTAGACTAGCTACGGTAGCTACGGTCGATGATTTTTGGACAGTGGTTGAGACAGCCGTAAAGGCGTCCAAACAGAAGCGGAGAGAGCGAATGGGATATTGCGCTGTTGTAACGATAGACGTAAAGAACGCCTTCAGTAGTGCGCAGCCAGCTCGGCTATTGCCAGTCCCTCCAAAGAATGAGGGTCCCTGATTACCCGTGCAGAATTCCTGAACAGTTACTTTCAGAACCGGGTGCTGATCTACCCGAGACCTCCGTGAGTCGGTGTACATCACGGCAGGAGTTCCACAAAGGTTCCATCCTTGCACTATTTTTCCGAATGGACAACTTCGCGCCAAAATCGATAACTCAAAAACCATTAACTTTAGGACAGATAATGTCTTGCGGGAGATTTGATTTTAAAAATAAGATCTATCTTTTTTGGTTTGTGTTGTGACTCAGGTGGTCCTTTATAAGTCCTATAACAAAATTTCAACTTATTGACTTATGGTTCATGAAGGATTTTACTGCTTCAACAGAATTGTGATACTTCAATTAAATGAACTTGATCAGAAATTTTAATTTATCTCATCTACGCATCGTTTTATAACAGTTTTTCTATCTTTCCTTAGGGTGGGACTGTTTTGGGAAACAGTTTTTTGCTTTGAACTTTTTATTTCAATTTGAATTTGAAAACTTTGCGTAGATAGAACTTTTAGGGTATAAATGACGCACATTTTGAAGATACAAATAGTTGCTAGTTATTCTATTAGAAAAGTTGTAGGAGTTGAAGTATAAAAAATATTCGTTTTTGCAGTGATATCTTATTCCTTTATTTGCAAATATTTCAAACACAGAGTCCGTGAACTGAAAGAACAAACTTCCAGTCTACAGATCATGCAAAATTGTTTGTCCCCTTGAGTCCCCTTTAGGGGAAAAAATCATTAAATTTGGTAGTTTTGCATTTTTCTGCATAATTTTCGATCAGCAGCATCAAAATTATCACCAAAGACCAAACTCAGTTTTTTTCATGAAAATGTTTATATTTTTATATTAATCCATCTCCGTTAATTTATTAACATTCATATCACGACAAACAGACTATAACACATCCAACATTTTTCATTACAAATCATGGTCACTACCATCATCTGCGCCATCTATATGGAGCACACTGTGATGGATGACTCAGCTGAACAGATGGCAGTAGTGTTAACACTTTGGGAACGGGATGCACAACGGTGTGCTGACACTGAAACTTCCCAAAGGCGTAATGATCGTTGGTTTTGTAGATGACCTAGTATTATCAGTGAAAGGCGAAACACTGGAGAAGTGAAAAATGCTGTCGACCGAAGCAATTAGGACTCATTGAAAACTGAATGCAAGGAATGAAGCAATTTCTAAGCGTGTGTGCTCTTGGCGCGTGCGGCTTCACGCGGTTCTCTTACCCCTGGAATTCCTTAGCATGTGGCTGACAGCGCCCATCCTCCGAAGAGGGCCCATGGTCTGTTGGGTTGCCCGGCAAGAATCTCAACCCCAGGGCAGGGTTCTCATTCAAATTCGGTAGGAATGAGACAAGATCCAGCGTCGCGGAGCGTTCTAACAAAGTACTCCCGCGTTCCGCGTAAAGATGGCTCCACATATCGGTTATGAGTGTAGCGAGAGAAGGCCGTCGTTCGATTAGGCACTTTCGTCAGCCGTGTATACGCGCCGCCTATTTCATCACGGGCAGAGCTCACTTACACAATTCTCCCGCTTCGCGCTTCAATGGAAACGTGAGTGGAAGGACTGAGATTCCCAAGCGGTCCAGACTTGGAGAAAACAACAAGAAAAAGAATAACTAAACGAACGGGAAAAACTAATCGAACGACGGGAAAAATGCTGGCGCACTGAAATTCACGGATAACATGGCGACCCGCCGGAACACCCTTTTTGATACAGATAACTTACACGGTCACATTTGTTGCCCGGGTTCGGAATTTATATTTAACCCAGGGTTCATGTTTCGTTTCAGGGTTTTCCCTTTCTCTTCCCTTCTAGTCCCGTCTTCTGGCGTGCGGATTTCTGGCTTCTAATCTAGTCTAACTTGGTTTTCGTGTGTCTCAATTTCTCATGCGCATGGCAGCTTACGGTACCGTTCCCGTTTTACCGGTGAATGGCGCTTGCGGTTGCAGCGCGAAATAGGTCCGCACCGGTCAATGGCGGCCGACGTCGAACGAGCTGCTGTCTTGCGAGACAATGCAACAGCCAGAATGGCGGCGCTATCCTTGGCTCGTCGACGACAAAATGGTGACGACGGACCGGATTTCGCGGGACGCAAGATAGCGGTGCAGTCCCCTCCGCGATTCGGAATAACTCCAGCAATCCGGGAAGTTTACCCGGCCTGAGATGGACGAGTGCTCGGTTGGTCGATCGAGTTTGTAATGACGCTGGTGGTGCTCGGCTGCGTGGTGGCGCTATAGCGTGGGTCCGAGACTCGTCTGGATTCTACAAGAAGCCGTCGGTCTGGCTTCTTTTCTTAACGGAAAACACTTGCACACGACTTATTTACCGCACCTCGATGGCTTCATCTATCCCAGCCACAATGGATTCAAGCGACCACACGGAACAACTAGCTCGCACTCACGTTCCTATCCACGGTCCAGATCAAATTGCTCAAGTGTAGCTCTTGTCATCATCAGACAGGTTGCGAGTGGTAGTCTGTAGGTTCGTGACCAGAGGTTGCTGGAACCTACCGTAGCTGCACAACGACCTTATGAACCCGA
>JASCZW010004394.1:0-104965 GCA_034211315.2 Aedes japonicus
TCCAGCCGCAGCCGAGGGTAGAGGGTTGTCCACCAGTTCCGGTAAAGGGTGAGCGTCCACACTGGGGGACCTTACCGACTCGGCTGCTCCACTGGGTTAATGTTTTGATCTATGCTTGAGTAGTGATATTTGATGGCGTTAGGAGAATGTTGGGAGAGGTTTCTCAACTCGTGTTAGTTACGATCGTCATTGATGGTAGTGCTTCGGTGTCCCGAGGTCTCGGTCAAAGTGTTGAGATTGCGTGTTGGTTGTACGAGGGAAGGATTTCATTCAGGGCTTCCTGGAGTTGTACTTTCTGTTTTGGGTGATAGAGGATCCATTGAAGTTGATTATTGGTTCGTTTTCTTAGCAGGCGTCTACGGTGATAGGTTTGAACGAAAAGAGTATGATTTTAGATTTCCATCCCTTGGTCCGAGGAATAGTTGTCCTCCTGGACCATTTCATCATCAGATTCTTCGACTGATATAGTTGCTTTGTATTTGTTTAGGGTATATATCTCAAGTTTTGTTGCTGGACTTGCTGTCTTCTTTTTGTTTCATTGTGAGAGGTGGATTCAAAGTCTGGTTTGGGATTTGGTAGCTGAAGTTTGGCTTTTTCGGTTTGTCTGGTAATACTTTTTGTGGGTATCTTGATTGGATTCTCTTGGTAGAGCTTTTTCAAAGGCTTTAATTTTTCATCTCTCTTTTGATAAATCCTGGACATTTTGACGGATTCTTCTTCCTTTCTGTTGAGTGATGCTATCAATATGTCAATCTTCTCATCTTTTTTCTCCATTTCTTTAAAAAGGCTGGAATAGCCTTCCTTGAGTTCTCGGATTTCTTGGTTCGAAAAATTAGATTTCTGGTTGCGTAGAACGGTTTCCTCGAGAACCGCATTTTTTTTTATTGTTTTCCTCCTTGTCCTTTTCTATAGCCTCAACTTTGGCAGACAAATCCATTATCAACTTGTCTTAACTTGCCGATGCTACTCCGTCTACCCTGATATGCTGGATCGTATTTTCTACTACGTATACTGGGCATTTCCGACTGGAAACCCCATGGTTGTTTGTGTTGAAACGAAAGCAGTGAGATTCATCGGTGCACTTTGTTTCCTTGACGATCACGTGTTTCATGACGAAATGCCCGCACGTTTCGCTTTCATCTTGGCAACGAGCGCTGGTATGCCCAAAACGGTAGCAACGGAAGCACAACATTGGAGCCTGATAATACGGCCGAGTTCTACAACGCTGGTAGCCGATGTCAATGTCAATGTGTGTTTTGTGATGTTGATTTTTGTACCATCCAGGAATTCCGTTATTTGAAGAAGTTTATCGATCGATTTGTCCATAAAGCTGGGTGACGTTGCTCCGGTGTATGATTCGTTTATCCTGTTGCCTGAGAACCTCCCCTGTCAGGGGGCAGGGAAGCAAAATTCCCTCTCAACATTACCGTTGGGGGAAGAAGGTATTATTCACTAAGTGGCCCAGGGTATAAGAACACAACACATCACTGAAATTTATTATTTCCCAATTTGTTGTGCGCAATTTACGCCTATTTGTGGTGCCCCCATACTATTAAACTTGCTTTTATTTATAATAAATTTATTTATTTTTCTTAATTCGATACCCAACTATTATTTGCCAGAATTCCCTTAATTTTCTACACTGTTTACGTTTCTTATTCACCGATTCATACAATGGTAGCAAAAGTGATTTGTTGACCACTGTACACAGATCGTCCATCAGAAGCGGTGAGTAAGAGCACTATTTACTATTGTGTCGCAGTGATCGCTGTCACACTAATAACACCACTCTTCGTTTGTTGTAATCACTTATATGCACTGGATTAGTATTGCCTTGACCAGCACGTGCACTTCACGTGCTGCCTAGCAATGCCAGTCGATATTTGGAGCGTCTCTTTCTCGATAATCACCGTTTAGAATTCACGAGTTTTTTTTACAACGTTTGACGGGCGGTTATACTTTCGGCGCAGAGTGGACAATCCAACTATTGTCGACGACAACGTTTTTTCCTCTCACTTTCATTTTAATTGTTTTGTCATTATCCTCGGGAAATCGAGATGGTTTCAGCGACTAAAGGACATGGGTACCGATTCGCGCAGTATTTTCCCACCATGCATGGAGACTCTGGGTTTAGTTGACCGCAGGAATCGTTGACCATAGTTGATGTAACAATTTCGAACAGTTCAGCATCGATTTCTGGATTGGGAATCGCTGCGCTTATAATATCATCAATAATTTTAGGACGTATTTTGTCTACTGACCAAATGGGAGCGTGTGAATCAAGCAGACCTCGCTTTTGCCTGACTTCACCAAACACGATTTGCTTTGATCCATTCCATATTGGGTCAGCCTATAAAAGCAAATGAGTCCTATACGAATAACATGCAGTGAAAGATGCGTTTGAAAGTATTATTCTTTGATATTATGATACAATATAGAGACTAATATGCTCTTATGGTAAGTTATTTCAATTGTAATTATTTTGGTGAGATCCTTCCTCATTTTTATTGCTCACAACTATTTTATTAGGAACAGTAGGAATTTGTAAAATATAAGAACATTTACTTTTACAAAGAAAAACAAAAATGAATGTGTTAATTGAATCTAAGGTTAAGTATAGCTGTGAAATTTTCTATTTTGTCTAAACATTTTTTATTAATCATTAATGCTAAAAATTTCCACTGTTCCTATGGGAACGTCCATTAGTTATGTTACGCAAAAAGGAACCCCCCCCCCCTTGTCACGTTTTTTGTATGGACCTTCTAATTTTTTTGTATGGATCGTAACACCCCCCCCCCCTACTTACTGCGTGACATGATTAATGGGCCTTCCCTGTAACAATTATATAACGGGGATTGGGGGGGTACCCTAAGGCAGTGGAAGGATTTGTTGACTGGACAAGGGATCGTGGAGTCGCCAGTCCCTTGTCATGCGAATACACACGGCATTCTGGCCGTAGTCTTCCGAAGGTCCTCACTGAGATCGACTAACCCTGCTACAACAAGCCATCACGTAAGCTATTCTCTCAGAACCACCTGCTGAGAATAGTCCTGCAGCCATAGGTAATCCTTGCACTGATGGTGGGTTCTTATCACATCACATTACATCACTCATTAACCACGCTTTGCTTTACAATGAAATTTATGGAAGGTTTTTTGTCTTTTGGTGGAGTACTCGTGCGGCTATGTCGTGCCTTTCACTCGATGTCTGGCCGGGTATCAAGTGCTGAGATATTTCCGTCCACTATGAAAAACTTGGGAAATTGTTGATTTGTAATTTCCTGGTGCTATTCGATTTGTCTTATTCCTCCATGATGGACAACGCTCTGTGATGGTGATGGAATCGATTTCCTTTGAAACTTACTTTATTAAAAAAGCATATGATAGCTGAACACTGTTCACGATTACAGAAACAAAATCACAAATAAAATTTGACGCTATCACGAATGTTTATTTTATAGTATCTATAGTATTCTATAGCGTCATGAAATTGCCTTTGGAAGAAACGGGATATATCTTTATCTATTTGAGACTAGTTTCGCAAATATTCAAATCATTGGATCATGTTTACGGAACTACTCAAGCAACGAATTTTTCTTGATATGAGAACTCAGAAGTTCACAGAGTTTAGTTGAAATTTAGTTCCATGGAACTTTATTGCTGAATAACAAGACACATTTTCTAGAAAGTCTCATGAACATTTTAAGCAACTTGAAAGTTCAAAAAAAGTTTCTTGTTACTATTCAACTTAACCTTCAAGTTCATATGTTCTTAGCTGCTGAACTTCAAAAAAATCTCTTACACCATGTTCTATCAAAGTACTAACCGTACCTTTAATCAGCCGAAAAGTTCACAATACATCTATGTTGAACTATGTTGAACTTGTTGAACTTGTTTGTTGTTGTTGTATGTTGAACTTGTAGTAGAGTACACGTAAAGTTGTATACATTGTTGAAAATTAAGATGGCACTCAACAAGGCAAACTTAATTAATTTGTAGTTCAGATTGAGTTCAAGATGAAGTAATCAGAGACTTTCAGGTTCAGATAATTTTCTCGGGAACAAAAAGTACTAATTCATGGAATTAACGCTTCGAGTAAAATTATAGCATAACGCACCTCGTTCATATGACACAGTGGTTTAAAAGAGAAGGACTCGAGTGCGAATGCAATTCCATTCTAGTTAATTTGAAACCTAAATACATTCAATTATCACTGAATCTTAACAAATCAAGCTCAATTTGGCAACCACGCTCAGTTCCGTTGAGCATCCGCCGTTTTCCAACCGACAGGAAAATAATTCATTTGCTCACCCTGGATCCTTCTCAATAGTGTGCCACCACCCAATCGGATCGTTCTCCCGCAAAATAACTTGGCTCACTCTCACTTTCTCTCTCGCTCGCATTCGCTCTTACTCGCCCCCCGATCATCGTCGGTCATCGTGTCTAGCAGAGGAAAACTTCTCCGGCCAAGCTGCTGTAATCACTTCCTTTCCACGCAGCAACTAGGACCTTCCAGCCCGAAAAGCCCGTTCAGTTCCATTTGAGACGCTAAACGGTACGGTCAGCTTTCGGAAGCGTAGCAACAAGCGGTAAAACTAGACTATCCTCCTCAGAACGCACCCTCCGCAATACGCAACAGGAAATCAGTCAGCTTGCCACCACCCCCTCGTGTTGTTTATCCCATGCAAATTTCCCATCCCTTTTGCCTCTGCCCGCGTACTTTCGAGTAATTCCAAGCTCCCAACGTCGAGAAAGTTTCGCTCTACAACCCACATCACGGGTGTGAAATCGAAAGTTCGTACGTGCTACTTTTGTTCATCAGTGTAACTTCCCATCAGGAGCGAAGCTGAAGAAAATGTTTACCGTCGAGTGTTTGTAATACGATCCATTGTTCAACTGTTGATTCAGCCAGCGTCGTCCCGTCACACTATCTCGCTGTCTATATAGCATCGCTCTGTGTATCTACAGAAGGACCTGCAAATGTCTATGTGAGTGTATCTGTCCGTCGGTTTGTGAAATTTTCCGATCAACCACCAAGTTGTTGTGCCCTTGGCTTCGCACGCTCTACCATCATAACATACCCGGACCGCCCCACCCTGCTTGGAACCAAACCCCCTAGGGAAAATCCTAGCCAAGCCCGTCAGCTGTCATCATATGTGAGAGCGAGCAGCAAAGCAAGCGAGAGAAAAGCCAAATCAATAAAAAGGATCGAACGGCCTGCTGCGGCAACAATAACAACAGCGCAAACAGAGAGGTGCCCAAAGGCTTTATTACCGCCGGAATCAACAGGGAGGAAGTGAAAACTGATCCTTTAATGATTCCGTGAACCACGGTGGTGTGCTGTCAAAATATTTCTTTGCTCTCGGGACAGTTCGTTTCGTGTGTAGGTGCGCGTGTCTTTGAGGGTGCTTCTTTGTATAGGTGAATATTGTTGCTTTATCCCACCATAAACCTCGGATACTGAAAACGAGCAAAGTACAGGATCATTGAATAAACGTGAGGGATAGACGAAGAAAAAGCTTGAAGCGTGCTGAATATAAAGTAAAATAAAGAATTAGAGCAACAGTGTGAAGTTTGCCGGAGTGAATTTGTTCCCGGGCTTTGTTTGCTCCCGTGCTACGAAGCGAGTGGTACTGGCGAGGAGGGGTTTCCTCCGTTCGAAAGTGGCCAGTTTGGGGAGAATTCTAGCCAAGACGACAGCGACGACGACGACGACGACGTCCAACGCCTCCACCACCAGCCAGTCCAGTCTCACCACCGATGAGGACGAACGGAAGAAGCAAAGTGAGAAACCGAAAATCGCAGGTATTTCCCTTTTACTGGTTTCTTATTTTTTCTCGATTTCGATTGGAAATCGAGGGTTTTGGGATTGGGATATTCGTGCTTGGGAAGGTGGGTGTAGAAGTGATGGGTTTACTGATCGGTAATGAAATGGGTTTTGATAAGAAGTGTGGCATTCTTGGGTTTTATGGAAATGTTCATCCATTCATCGAAATGATAGAAATAATCTTGCGGGCCATCTTCTGGAAAAGCATCTGTGAGTGAAAATCTCACAATATACTAAAGTGCTTGTGGGGGTGAAGCAAGAATATTGAATGTTTTTCTTGTATTGGACGGTTCACTAATGCTGGAAAATCTGTTGGTAGTTTGGATAGCGTATAGAGCGATAAATACTAGACTTGCAAGGCTGCTAGAAAATTTGAAATTCAGGTTTCACAGTGATTTGAATGCAATGAGAAGCTTTCAATAATTTAAATTTATTTGTTTTAAACATGATTTTGATTTCAAGTTTATAAAGAGATTACGGATAATGCACGCAAAATTTTATTGCTTCGAAAATTATAAAAATCGGTTCCTAAGTAATTTTTAACAATCTTTCAAGTCACTAGTAGTTGATAAAAAGGGCTATTTTTTTTCAAGTTTAAAGTGCTTTGAAATATACTATACTTTCACGTAATATTAGAGTAATAAAGCGATTTATTCGACACATTGGTTCTAAATGGAATAGTACCCAAAATCATTGGATGATTAACCCCATAAAGAAAAGAAAAAAAGTATCCTATTAGAACTGAGTCTAGAGGCAAAATTAGATTTTCCGGTGCGTAGAAAAAAGCAAAAAGAAAAAAAAACTCCCAGTCTCCTGCGAAAGGATGTTTTCTAATAATTTCTAAATTTAGTAGAAAGCATCCCGTTGGAAACTTATTATTGCAACATATAATTCACCACTTAAACTCATCACTTACGTAAATCGATCATCTCTAGTGACGCCACGTCCATCTTTATTTTCCTCAAACAAACAAGCTCGCAACTTAGTGTTCTTAATGCACTTCCACAGTTATTCATTTGGAGCTTTTGATTCCAGATACCATTTTCTGCATTAGTACAATCATACCCTATTGCCCAGAGTGTCGAGAAATTTTCTTAACGGAAAATTCCTAGACCAGACCGGGAAACGAACCCGCAGCCACCTCCAGGCATGGTGTTGCTTTGTTGCCGCGCCTTTACTGACTGAACTAAGGGAGGATCCAAACCAAACAAGCACAGAGCATAATTTGTAGCTAGTGAAAAAATGAATGTTCTCTTATTTCATTCAACAAGAGCTACCTAATTCACAAATCCAAAACATCCAAATTATTCGGGAAAATCATAGAGTACAGGGTGTGGCACGTAAGAAATGCGAAAATTGATGGAATTTCTTTCAGATCTCATTTTCAAACTAATTTAAGGAATGTGCCGAAAATAAGCTATCCACAAAACATTTGCGTTGTATGTGTGTATTTTTATGGTTTTATTACGTTCATCATAGCAAGCTGTGCACTTGACTAAAGCTTGCTTCAGATAGAATTGGAACAAAAACAATTGCCTGTATTTCAGTTATTTATTATTGAATTCAAGATCTTTTTTTATACAAATGTAGCGTTTTCTTCATACTTTTAAGAAAAAATACGGATAAAATTATTCGTCACGGTTTCGAAGGAATTCTCGAATTTTTCCTGTAACACGGCTCATTAGGCGGCGCACACCTTCTTCGTCCATCGTTTTAGCTATCTTATTCCACCAGGTCTTCATCTGATTGATGTCTTTGACAACCTTTCCCTTTGCCTTGAGTCTCCTCTTCATGATTGCCCAGTATTTCTCAATAGGGCGGAACTGGGGCAGTTGGGTGGGTTAAGGTTTTTCGGAACAACCTGGACCCCTTTCTCTGCATACCATTCTTGAACGACTTTGCTGTAATGACAGCTTGCCAAATCTGGCCAAAACATTACGGGATGGTCGTGGATCGAATGAACGGCAAAATTCGTTTTTGAGACACTCTTTTGGTATAGTTCCGACGTCATTGTCTTATTTGACGAAAACTTTCGTTTTTTTGCCACAGCTGCAAATGCCCTGCCAAATCATGAATTTTCGTGCAAATTTGTCGGCAAAAACAAATTTAAATTTGGCTGGAACATCCCCCGAGCCGTTGCCAAGTAAAATTTTTGACCTGGGATTTGCCCGAAGTCAGCCTTGACATAGGTTTCATCGTCCATCAGAAGACACCCGTCGAACTTGGTCAGCACCTGGTCGTATAGCTTCCGAGCACGGATTTTGGCCACACTATTCTGTTTTATGGTCCGATTTGGCTGTTTGCTAGCTCGATACGACTTGATTCCTTCCTGGAGTCGAGTTCTCCTCACGGTACTATGGGCAGCACCGAATTTTCTGGCCAAATCACGGTCCGACAGATTGGGATTCCTCTTAATCGTCTTCAAAATCTTACCACGCAGTTTCCGGTCGACAGTTCCACTCCGACGATTGGCTTGAGGCTTCCGAATCGTCGTCAATGTTTCCTTATACCGTTTGATAACGCGCCATACGGTATTTCTGGGCAATTTCAGCTGTTTAGCTAGCCTAGATGCAGACCACAACTGGATTTTCCAAATAACTGTGCACAATTTTTTCCTTCTTTCGGCTTCCATGTTGATTGGTTTAACAAAGTACAGTCGATTTGCGGAATGTCAAAATACATACGTGAAGCTGACAAAATTCTCGACACGTGGGCGCCAAGAACTTCCAAATCCGTCCACCAGGAGCGCCACAATATGAGCAAAAGTTTGTTCCAATTCTAAATGAAGCAAGCCTTATCATCTTTCCTTTGTTTACGTGTTCTCACGGTTTAAATTGTTTCGTTTTCGCATTGAAACAGACGTGATAATTGAGGTTTTGGACTCATGGCTACGTCAAAAGAGTGTAACTATGCAACAATTAGTGAAGCGCTTTGGAATTCATCCCCGCGAGGTACGAAATCCATCATAACCAGGTTGGGGAACACTGTTCTCTGGATGAACTGCCAGGAAGAGGCAGAAAACCGGATCATCCAACCCTTAACTGGATCAGAAAGTGATAGCTCTTATTAGGAAGAAAAACAACGTGATTTGGGCAATTACCATCTTGGAAATGCTAATATTCTATATATTCGTTTTGCTGGCGTCAGTATGGAGTAAAAGTTTGATTCATGTAATTTTAATGATTCTTCAAAGTCTCGACCTATGAACTGCTTCACATAATCCAACCCGACGATTCTAGGATTCCCAAGTCCAATGAATATCTTATTAAGCCTATTCATGTTCCACCATTTTTGTTACGACTTTCTACTGCACTTGGTTTTTCAGCGAGAATCAATAATGATCGTTTTGGCATTTAAATTGCTAAATACAGTGAATAAATTACCGCGTTTCGGCTAACAAATGATAATTTTACCGATGCTCACTAACACTAAAACGTTAAACAGGGACGTCGGGAAATGTAACTGCTGAGTAAATCGATTGTTGGATATTTTGCCGAGGGTAAATTGAGTGTGCACCTCTTTATACCTTCTGATATATCCAATTACTTTCCTGACGGTAACGGTCTCATAAGATCTATTGCTATGTCAACCCCGTACTGTCAATATTCACAACGACTCATTGGAACTGGTTTACTAGGAAGTCCAACCAGCTAGACATCCCTCGCATTGACCACATTCATTTTTGCTTCTCGATCACTGAGGCCATGCAGGCGTGATCCCTTCATGGGCCAGCAGTGTCATCCTGGTTCGTACAGTCTTCGGAACCAGCAATTTATTTCCTATTCAATTGTTCAATGGTTCACTACTGAGTTGTTCAGGTTTCCAGATTTGAGGTCTTTTTTTACAGCTGATATCTGTTGGATCATTATTTGCAGCTTTCTCGATTTCTTCAACGTCTACAGCTAGGGACTTTGAATTGACAAACAAGTAATGATCATCTCTCTAAAATCATCACAATTCTCCGGAAGTACCAAACGTTATAGGAAATCAGCTGTATATCCGAGTCTTTCCCAGTATTTTGCTGCAAACTTGAATGATTTGGTCGTAAAACCGATATTTCTATCCGCCAGGAATAGATGTAGGAAAAAAAGTAATGCCTAGTGGCTTCGGTTTCAGTTTTCAGTGTTCAGCTCACAATTTCTACCAGTAGATATACGAAAACTGCTCAACGGACCAAACTAATGGTACTGCTTTCTTTTCGGCGTTTTTGGTAGTCGTTAGGCTTTTGCTAGCATGAGAAATTATCTGATACTCATCATCCTGTTTGCTAGGAAATTGGACCAATACTCGCTCCCAATGCAACTGAGAAGCGTCGGCTATTACTCAAGTGCGCGAATTAGAGGCTGTCCACGTTAAATTTTGAACACCTAAATAATAGCAGCAAAAAACATTTATACATAACTCAACAAAACCGATTGTTCATTTCACAAAAATAGAGTAATATTTACATAAGATACTGTTGATTAAGATGTGAATCCTTTTTTCTGTAAAATTTTTGAACTTTCTGTGGTAATTCCACCATCAGATTCCGTACAGTATCCTCAGATACGTCTGCCGTGAAAATTCTTTATTTTCTCTTAAAATCATCTGTACCATTTGTTCTCTTCTTAGCTTCGAAGAGTTTCCGCTTAACTAGTTCCCAGTACTTCTCTATTGGGCGAAGTTCTGGCCAGTTTAATTTAATCGGCGTTTTCTAGCACGTATCTGACATCTGTACTTAAACCATCGGATGGATTTCGCATGGTGACAAGAGGCCAAACCACGCCAAAACAGAGTTGTAGAGTCGTAGTTTCTGGAAAAAAAAAGTAGCAACCTCTTTTGCAGACATTGTTTCTCGTACACATTCTGACTGATAGTGCCGGTAGAGACGCAACTTTAGATTATGGACCACAAACCACCTGCAGCCCGGCCGAATCAAATATTTGTTCAAGAATTTGGACACCTTCTTTGTCGGAATGCTTGGTGATGGCGATTGTTCTTGTTCCAATCGAGCAATTTTGACGGTTATATTAATATCAACCATTATGCCTGTTCATTAAAGAAAGTGGACACCTGTTTCAAAAATGAATATATTTATTTTCAAATTTATACAAACTTATAAGTTTGCTCTTATATAAATGAAAATCAACAAACATATGACCGAATTCGCGTGAGATTGAATATTTACCTCTCATATCCGAAGAACACTCAGAATTGATCTCTTGATACCTCCTATTAGATTCTGTACAACTTTCTCCGTAATTTTTTATTGTGCTGCAGACCAAATTTTTTTTGAACCAATCAACAGAACTTGCTTCTCGTCCTTCTTTCTTAAGATGCTGCTTATTTATTGCCCAGTATCTTTCGATAGAACGAAGTTCAGGGCAGTTTGGTGAATATTTGCATTTTTGGACAAAATCGATTTTTTTCTTTTTGTGATCTCCAACGTAGCAGAAGTTTTCAATGTATTCTTTTTTTAAAATTGCACCGTTTGCTCGTGCCCATTGTAAAATATGAAAAACTCTTCAAGCCACAGGAGCAAACGACTTGTCACACCAATATCTTTTTTCCCATTTTTTTCGGTTCGGCTCAGCGTTGAAAAATTGCGGCCCTGGAAGTGTACTGGTATCAAATTTGACGTATTTCTTGTCGTCCATAAAAATGCACTGATTCGGCTTTTGGAGGAAAACGTCATACAAGTTCCGTGACCGTATTTTCGAAAAAGCTTTTAGTGAAACCGTCCTTTTGGGGTGCTTTCTGCTTCTTGTAGGTTCTGATATTATTACGCTTCTTGATATTTTGCAGTTCCGACGCTAACGTCCACTTTCACGAACGGAACACGGTTTATGCAAGTTCAAAGGGTGCAACATTTTCTGGTCCAATTCCCACTTCTTGCGTTCAAATGTTGGTAAATCTGCAAGAGAATACGTTTTTCCAAACTTCTCAACAATTTTGAACATTGCAAATTTACTGCACTTCGAGCTTTTTGACGAAGGATTACGTCTTTGTTTGCTATACTGGGGTACAATTTAAAAAAAATCGCATTGCGACCGTCACAAGAAGTGGTCAGGTTTTGAGCGTAAACATCACAGTCATTTCTCAAATGATTTTCAAAATTTCTGCATCAATCGATCGGTAATATTTCTACGCATCAAATTCAATAGATAACAGGGTTGATTTTGGGCCAGATATTATTGAAAATTCATGAATGTTACGCCTCAAGTCTCAAAAGGTATATTATCCCCTTAAGGCCTAAGGGGCCATGCATGACCAACCTACAGAAAAATGGCTGTTTAAAATCATAGACTGAAGATAACGTGTCAGCACACAAGGTTTTTTTTGCACGTTTTCTTTTACGCAGGTTGTTTCGGCGATGGGTTTAGGGCGGAACAGCACATCAACCTAATTCAAATCACATTTTACGTTTTGTAGACCCAAAAGTAAAATCGCCGTAGCTTGATTTTCAAACCATTCCACAATTATTGAGGTGCTAAATACTCAAAATTTTAAAACTGTATTTTGACCATTGCATGGCAAGGTAACGCATACAAAAAAATTGAAGCTATATAAAATGTTAAAGTATGCTAATTTATCAACTCTGTTTAGTATTTTTTTACACGGTTCCATGCTAAAAGTGGAACGTATCCCCCGTGCATAAAAAAACCTTTGTGTACACTGTCTTAGGCAAATTTGTTCTACATTAATTCTTTTGTCTGGAAAATACATAAAAACATATAAATTTAAGGCCAAATTGACGACCTAGAACATCCTGAAAATGAAGAAGTTCAGGATAAGAAAAAAATGAAAACTGCCTTATTAATAGTATAAAGCGTTCTTTTTAGAAAGGAATGGTACACATGCACCACGTTTTGTATTAAAGTTTATGTGATAAACATTAAATATTTGTGTGTCTTGTTCTAGGGATGTTCCGAGGTTATCCAAAATACGCACTTGAGACTTCGGAGACATCAGATCTACAGTAGTAACTATAGTTTTTGGACTATACAAGAGAAGACTACGTTCAACCATATTCGGTGTATATTTAAGAACGCAAACAAACATTACGAGATAAATTGGGATAATCGGGGTCATTCAAACTGTCCTTAAGTTCAGAACATAAGATCTACAGTTGTAACAGTAGGGTTTTGGAGTATGCAAAGGAACAATATGTAAGTTAACAATATTCATTGTATAGTGTAGAAGAGTCAACCGACATAATGCGACAATCTTGCAGGATATTCTAAGTCATCCAAACTGTCATGCATGCATACGCTACATTTATTTGTTTAACATCACATTACGATAAGACGCAGTGCTAAAACCAGTACGCCACACATACTCCGGTTTGCGGCTGCCGCTCTCAACCTCGGTCACGCCCAATGCTCGCCAGATCACGCTCCACCTGGTCCAACCATCGTGCTCTCTGCGCTCCACGCCTCTGTCGTTTCCATCAGATCAGTAGCGAAACACCAACTTTGCAGGGTTGTTGTCCGGCATTCTTTCAACATGCCCACCGCCGGACCATATCCTTCCAGCCTTGGCCGCCTTCCGAATGCCTGGATTCGCTGACGTGAAGGCACAGCGAGCTCGTGGTTCTACCATCCTTCGCGCCGCGACGTTCTCCTGCACACCGCGGAAGATCGTCCTAAGCACGCCTCGCTCGAAAACTCCGAGTGTACGAATCGCCTCCCGAGCATGGTCCATGTCTCGTGTCATCAGAAAAACCACCAGTCTGATAGCCTTTTGTACATAGTGCATTGGTGCGGGAGTGAATCTTTTAGACCGCCATTTCTTCTGGCGGTTTCCGTAGTAAACACATGACACCAATGATGATGCGGCACTACGACTCGTATTGTTGATTTCATGACTCGTATTTGACTAAGCCGTCAGTAAGGATCAAGGGTAGACAAATTCCTCCACCACCTCGGTATCCCCGTCTACCGTGACATTACTTCTAGGCAGACCCGGACATGTTCGATTCCGCCTACCAGCGCCGCTGTTTCGACGCGGTTTCAGGCAGGTGTGCCAGCTCTGCCACCGTTCCAAATGTTCTTGCGATAATGTCGCCGTCACAGCACACAAATTGACTGATTACATTAAATTGTACACCGGCTGTTGAGCCCGACTCGTCGCATTACAGTTTCCGGCGCGATGTAGAATAGTGGGCAGTCATCCAAACTGTCCTAAGGTCTAAAAAATTAGATCTACTTTTGTAACAGTAGCTTTTTGGGCTATAAAAGGTGACTATATGTATTCAGCCATATTCAATAAATCTTTTGGAAGGTAAACAGGCAATATTTACTACTGCTTTCACAGGTCCCTGGTAATCCATACTGTCCTATCGTTCATAAATGATGATTCAATATTCAAACATATTCAACGAATATTCATAAAGATCAACAAAGATTATAAAACAATCGAATGTTCTGGGTCATCGTACCTCCTTGATAGAAGATAGGACCTACAATTGCAACAAAAGCTTTCTGGGCTAATACTGGCTTCTTCAAATATTAAAACATATTAATTAAAAATCTTGGAAGGTCAACAGACATTATGATATAATCTTCTAGGTGCAGCTATGCAGTTAAAACTGAATTCTACAGCAACAACTGTAGCTTTCTGGATAAACGAAATAATATCACGTTAGACCAATTTGAGTAGGTCTTCATATGAGTAAAGAGAAATAGCGTGAGATATCTTGGGATAAGCTAGGTCACCAAAACTGCCGTTGAGTACAGAAGTTACGATCTTCAGTAATAAAATTAGCTTTATTACTTATGAAAGGTGACGATATGCATTCAAACACATTTAGTGAATGTTTTAAAAGGTCACTAGTCATTTTTCAGATGACCTTGGGATATTCAAGTTCGCAAACTGACTTCAGATATGCAATAGTAACCTGACTGCTTGGGCTTAACAAACTGGAATATGAACATATTCGCAGCGAATATCCTGAAACGTCAAAGTCATCATAGCATAATGTTGTTAGTTTGGAGTTATTCAAAACTCAAGGTCTATAATTTTAACAGTAGCTTTATGGGCTATCAAAGTTAAGTTGAGTTCGTTTTGGGATGAATATCCCGAGATTATCTCAAAATATCTTCCAAGGCATGCATTGAATATGTTTAAAATTATATCATAATATTTTTAAAGCGAAGAAAGCTACTGGAAGGTTCTGGACTCAGGACCGTTTAGACGACCTAGCAAATCTAAAAAAATATATCCTACTTTTTCCAATCATTTTTATATTATTGAGCACCAATTTTATCCGAACACACCAAATTACTTGTATAATAATGCTTGGAAATTTTTTGGGCTGAAAGAGTTAATCAAAGAATATTTCACTGTTCATTTCTGAATGCACACACTTGATTACGTTGTCCTACGTGATCATCCCGAACAATCGAATGGGGCTGTACCTTTGTGGTTTTATCTAATTCTCGAAACGATGACTTTTCGCAGAAGCTTCTTTGTGCAGAATTTAATCTGCGTGTTGATAAGCTGATCCTGCCAATCGTTCGAAAATTTCTATCACTATTTTTTCGACTTGTCGGGTGTGTTGCCAAGTGAACAATGTTACACACACTGATCGAAAATTCCCAATTTTTCGTTAAGTCTTAACCACAAACCCCACAGTGGTCCCGAGGCGATGAATTGTAGCTGGAAAGATGAATTTCAAGCCTTGGATTTGAGGATTTTGGAGAAAAATTGTCTTCTACAAAGTTGTTTCTGCAGTAACAAGGACATATCTTTTGGAGATGAATGAATAAACTAGAGGTGGCTCTTATTTCCAGAAGAAATCGGAAATCTAATTTTTTTATTTGTAGCCATAAGCTCACATTATCTTCTAAAAGTTGTAGATTGAACAGTTTTAAGCAACTGATTGACTACATTTATTTGTATCTTTTGATACGACTGAATAAGGGGATTTTTACCTGCGTGGCTTAGGGTGTCCTGTATAAAAATCGCGGATTGTTTTGTTGTAACTTTTTTAGAAACAACAACAACTTTTTTATTTCAAATTACCAACAAAAGTGTTCAGGAGATGATCGTCTTGCAAACAAATCGATGTAGTATCCCTTCACTTTTTGGCTTTTGAAAGCTGGATCTAACGATTGGCGTATTGAGGCCGAAACAATCATCAATTGGCTCACGGAAAGAGGATATAGATTTCGTAGAGAATGACATCACTCCATCAAAATTGCCCTCAGCTTCTGGCCCATTGAACGCTATTGGGCGATTGTGAAGCGGGCCTTAAAAAAAACTGGTGAAGAAGTTGAAAATATGCAGGAGTTCATCAAAAAGTTAGGCTAAAAAAAGGCGCTCATAAAATGTGCTGAAACACTTGTCCGGAACTTGATGAAAAGTGTTCTATCAAAAATTCGCATATCATCCGATTTTCACAATGTTCAAGTTCAATCCCGTACAGTATATAATCCTCCAGTTCTTTGAATAAAACCTCTTTTTTTATATTTTAAAGGAAAATGTGTGGATAGCCTATTTTCGATACAGCCCTTTAGTAATAATATCAAAAATTAATAATTTAGAATGAGTCCTCTAATATTATGCTTCGAATTACGGATATTGATTTTAACACCTGCATCAACGAAAACAGGTGGTAATTTCAAACCGTTTGACGCCACTGAGCCAAACATAAAGGGTGATACGGTCAAAATTTGGTCAAGGGAAAACGCGTGTAAATCAGTGAAATCGTTTATTTAAAAAATCAAATTAAATTTCTTTTTCAAGTTCAATTAGTATAAAATTCAGGAAAAATATTCAGTTAGGCTTCCGCTTTTCCAAATCCGAATTGCCGGGCCTTACGCTTGATCCCTGCCATCAGATTTTGTACAGCCACCTTGTCCACCTTCTTCGCCGCAGAAAGCCAGTTTGCCTTGAACTGCTGCTCGTCCTTAGCAGTTTTTTGGTCTTCTTTAGGTTCCGCTTGACAATAGCCCAGTATTTCTCAATTGGGCGGAGCTCTGGCGTGTTGGGAGGGTTCTTGTCGCCAGGAACCACCTGCACGTTGTTGGCGGCGTACCACTCCATGGCCTTTTTACCGTAATGGCAAGATGCCAAATCCGGCCAAAACAGTACGGAACAACCGTGTTTCTTCAGGAAAGGCAGCAGACGTTTATTCAAACACTCTTTCACGTAAATTTCTTGGTTGACGGTCCCGGAAGCTATGAAAATGCTGCTTTTCAAGCCACAGGTACAGATGGCTTGCCAAACCAGATATTTCTTTGCGAACTTTGACAGTTTCGTGTGCTTGAAAATATCTGCTACCTTTCCCCTTCCTTTTGCCGTATAAAACTCCTGTCCCGGAAGCTGCTTGTAGTCGGCTTTGACGTAGGTTTCGTCGTCCATTACCACGCAGTCAAACTTCGTCAGCATCGTCGTGTACAGCCTCCGGGATCGCGCTTTGGCCGTCGTATTTTGTTTATCATCGCGATTTGGAGTCACTACCTTCTTGTAAGTCGATAGTCCGGCTCGTTTTTGGCTCGATGCACGGTTGTAGACGATACACCCAGCTTATTTGCGGCATCTCGGAGAGATAGGTTAGGGTTTCGCTTGAAACTACCGGCAACTCTCTTTGTCGTCTCAGCGGCTTCCGGTTTTCGATTTCCCCCGATCCAGACTTCCTGGCTGTCGACAAACGTTCCACAAACACTTAAATTACATTTGTAACGGTTGATTTGGCAACTTTTAGCGATTTTGCCAACTTTGCGTGCGAGTAGCTCGGATTTTCGCGATGCGCGAGCAAAATTTTGATACGCTGCTCTTCTTGCTTGGACGGCATTTTGACAACTGAAGAGTGAATTCCAAAATCAAAATAGGAGCAACATTCTACACACACACCTTCAAAATGAGGGGTGTTCAGGTTTTTAAATGCAAAATTGAAAGAAATACGTCAAGTTGATATTGACCAAATTTTGACCGTATCGCCTTTAATGACGCCAAGTCGAATGATTGGTTTGATGATGTCGATGATGATGACGTGAACTATACACTTAGAAATTATGAATTTTACACAAGACGTAATTCATGTTTGTAAAGAATCAGGAACACAAGAAATATTCCACTAATAAAATTATGTTTCCCTGAAACTGACAACTACGCAATTCGACAAAGATGTGTTTGATTGGATTTTTTTCATATTTTTCAACTCATTCTTTTGTACTAAAGAAACTTGCATGTGTCAGTCTCAGGGGACAAAAATTTACATGACATTTTGGTAGTGTGTACCATCTAATGTAGCACGGCATCTGCCTATAGCACTGAGCTATTTTAATCAAACGATTTGATCAAGGTTGTATGGTGGTAAATGTTTCATCATGTTCCCTGTATGAAGGGGCAAAAACGTATTGTGGTCCGTAAGCACATAAACTTACGCGCAACCTAAAGGTCTAGAGATTCTTCTTCAGAAACAAGTTCGCACAAACCACACCAAAACCGGGCCTTCGTCTCATTAGATGGGGAGAAGAAACCGCCTTTTATTCACGACATGTTAACAACATGAAGTTGGAAGTCCCACACTACCTATCCAAATCGCTTCAATCGGGCGTTCTGATAGTCCCTCCCTGCATCCCAACATATTGTGTTACATATATATGTAAAAATTTAGAAAATTATATGATTTTTTCACCTTGATTTAGATTTCATCTAACCTTGAAGCATGTTGGCTTTCTCACTTACTGCTTGAGCCTCCCTTTGATGTAGGGTCCAGATTGTCGTCCAGATGTTTTTGCTTTTGAAGAGCTCACGTTTAGTTATAGAAGACAATAAAAATGTTACTACGTTCTACAAGCCGTCGTTACAAGCTGGCCATTTGGTCAAGCACTTTTGAACGTTGATGTGGCAGCCAGTTCCACATGAAATCTAACGCGACTAAGTTGGCGGTACGCGCCCATACCCTTTCTGAATCGAAGGACGGGACTCAGTCAAATGATTGGTTTGGATCATAAACTTTGCTTTCTTCGGAACATCCTCGAAGTTTCTTTGGTAAAATGAACCGGTCTGTGCGGCTGATGGACGTAGCATCGATGCTGAAACGTTTTTCGTCGGAGAACAGAATTATATATATATTTTTTCCTTCTCCAACAAAGCAAACAATCTCTTCGAAAGAGTCACAAGTAATCATGTGGCTTTTTACTTTAGCTTGGAGAGATGCGTAATGCCATGCCAAAAAGAAAGATATAAACAAAAACGTTCTACAAAAATATCTACAAAAAATATTTCAAGCTCATCTTTTTCGGCTATTCTTGGAACTGAAACAAACTGAGATGATAGTAAGTTTTTCGAAGCCACTAGAATATATTCAGAGACGATCGTCATTTTCAGGAATCCCAAAAAAACTCAGGAGGAAGTTTTATTTGCCTGTAATTCAGAAATTATAACAACTAAAAAATCAATACATTTCGAGCATGTTTGGTGAAATCTTCACATGTCAGGTGACGCCTATGTGTTTGCCGTACTGTATTTTCCACCAGATCATGCTCATGAAAAGACATATGAAGCTTTCTTTTATTGTGCAGGACAAATTTTATAACAATTTTTTTCTGAAATTTAGGTTCACATTTACGGTGACCAACGCCTTGCTGACTTTATCATGGACTCCGATAATGAGATTACTTCCCGTCGTTGGCGATTACGAAATATTCAGCTTATTTTTGATGAAACAACTCTCTTTGATTACTTTCTCTTTCAGTCATAATCCATTCAGCGTTACGTTTTCATTCAACTAGGGTAGGGAACGGCTTAAGCACCCCGAGACCATATTCCAAGCACGGGGTAAACGTTTACCTACAACGCTCATTTTGCAGTATGGTGCTTCACTAGATGGAGCACCATGCTGCAAAAATGCGTGTTATAGGTTAACGTTAACCCGTGCATGGAATGAGTCTCGAGTATGGTCGTTACCTACCTATTTATGGAAATATAGTAGCCAGCACTGTTGTGTTTTTATCTGTACTAAAGAATCCCTCAAAAAGATTTATAATGGCGGTGTAATACATGAAAGAGAGCGAGAGAAGAGAGCCTCTCATTAGTTACGTTGCCCTTTTGAAAAAAAATCCTTGAAGTGTTTGATTATCAATATGCAGATTAAAGGATGTTTCGATCGAAATTCGGTCAAACAGTTATGTGTGTGAGTCGATCAAAGTTTTAAATTGATAAGTCAAATTGTTTTTCTTTTTCAAATTCAGTTAATACAAATGCAGGAGAAATATTCAGCTAAAGCTGCCTTTTTACCAAATGCGAATTTCGGGTCTTTCGTTTAACACCTGCCATAAGATTTAGTACAGTATCGTATCCACTTTATTCAGCACAGAACGCCAGTTTGCCTTGAACTGTTTCTCGCTCACAACAGCTTCTAAGTCTTCTTAAGTTCCAGCGACGATGGCCCAATATTGTTCAATTGGGCGGAGCTCTTGCGTGTTGGGACAGTTCTTGTCCTTGGGAACCACTTGAACGTTGTAGAACGGAACAATTGTGTCGACTCAGAAAAGGCACTAGACGTTTTTGTAGGCACTCACTCCAGATAAATTTCCTGGTCTTCAAGTCACCGGGTACGGGTGGCCTACCACGAGATATTTCTTCGTGAACTTTGACAGTTTAATTGCGCATGAAAGTATCTGCCACCTTTCTCCGTCCGGATGCCGTATAAAATTCCTGTCCAGGAACCAGTTTAAAGTCCCCCCTCACGTAAGTTTCTTCGTCCTGTACCACACAATGAAACTTACATCGTGTCGTTGTTTACTCGTTGCGATTTGGATTCACCACTTTCTTGTAAGTTGACAGTTTTGCTTGTTTATAGCTATATTTACGGTTGAAGGTGCCACTCCCAGCTTGTTTGAGACATCTCGGACGGAGAGGTTGGGGTTCCGCTCGAAACAGCGAGCAACTCTTTTGTCGTCGCTGTGGCCTCCTGCTTTCGATTTCCCCACGATCCAGCTTTTCTGGCTGTCTACAAACGTTCACCGAACACTTTTAATAAATTGGTAACTCGCCATCTTGGCGTGAGAGTAGTTTGGATTTTCGTCATGCACGTGCACAATTTTGATGCGTTGCTTCTCTTCCTTCAACGACATTTTGAAAACTGAAGTGCTAATCTCAAAATCAAAATAGAGACATGATGCTACACGTACACATCTTCAAAATGAGTGGTGTGCAAAAATGCGATGAAAGGAAATGCGTCAAGTTTAAGTCGACCAAATTTTGATCGAAACACCCCTTAGTGTTTAAATACGACAAGTTGCTAAAGTTAATCCTTTTTCTTTGTCGAAATATTCAGGGGTAGAAACGATTACTGTAATAAAGTACTTTATTATTTGATCCTGTCATGAACCGAAAGGTGAAAAGGATATTGTATGATGGATGATATGTACTACCACCCATTGTAGCACGGAAACTAAGTCCTACAGCAGTGAGCACTCATCGCTGTTAGACTTGATCAAGCTTCAAAAACCACTGATTATCTTAATCATGCCATTGTATGAAGGGCCAAAAAGGGGTTGAGTGGATCGATAGGCAACATCACTTATACGTATCCACAGGGATATAGGGAATCTTCTTCCAATAACAAGATTGAACAATTGGTCAAAAGAGCACGCTATCTAACATGAGGATGTCCCAATGGGCGGGGAGAAGGGGTGAAAAGGATATTAACGAAAAACCCAAATCTCTCCTTTCGAACGGTGGCTCGTAAATTAGGCATGTCGCCTGGTTTTGTCCAAAAATCAAAACAACGTATGGGACTTAAGTCATATAAAGTAAAAACAGTTCGAAATCGAAATCGACAAACAGAACTTGGCAGCAAAATCACGGGCTCGACGTTTATACTGTACAGCGAATATTTGACGAAGTTTTCATGCGTTGTTATGGACGATGAAACTTATGTCCTGGAGGATTTCAAGCAGCTTCCAGGGCTGGCTTTTTATTCTGCTATGGCCAGAAATGCTACAGTTGAGCATTTCAGAACGAAAAAGGCATCGAAATTCCCCAAAAAAAATTTCTTGTGTGGCAAGCAATTTGAACGTGTGGCAAAAAGAGTAAATCTTTCGTCACTACAGGCACAATCAACAAGGAGATCTATCAGAAAGAGTGTCCGCAGAAGCGTTTGATACCTTTGTTTTGGCCCGATATGGCATCATGCCACTATGCTAAAACTGTGATGGAGTGGTACCAAGCAAATCAAGTGAACATTGTACCAAAAACCTCAAACACACCAAATTGCCCAGAGCTACGACCAATCGAGAGATATTGGTCTCTGATGAAGCGGAAGCTTTTTGAAAAAAAGCAAGGAATCAAAGACATCAAACACTTCCAGCAAATTTGGACAAAGACGGCTTCTACGATTTCTGTAAGCAGATCCCTGAAAAATACGCTAGAAGTAATTGTTTACAAATGTTACTTCCGACCTTTAAGCAATGTTTTCACACACTGAGTGAAAATTCAAGATTTTTCGCTAAGTTTCAACCCTAAACCATTGATAAACAGGAGCTATCTTTCTTTAATGAACAGTCCTTATACACCAAAAAAAAAGAAAAAAAAACAACTTAAAGTGTGATTCCATCACTGTATCTAGTTGAACCAGCGGGAAATGTACCCAATACACAATCCTGACACCAATTTGCAGCGGTTTGTAAGTAGGTATATGGATGTGTGCGTACATGTGTATGTGTGTTATGGCTGCTTGCCATTAGTTTGGATCTCCGGAGGCATCATCAATGTCGTCGGCTGTAAGCCCAACACAGACCTGTAGGAGAACGTGCCGAAGAGGGTGAGGAAAACGTGTACGTGTTCTCCGGAAACAAATCTACGGCCTCATGGGAATTAATTTAGCGTGTTAAGATTCTTCCGGGAAACGTTGTCGGAGGAAGAAGCGTCGTTGGAATCCACCAAACTAATAGGATCACGATATGTCAGTTGTTATCAGTCAAATGGGAAATGGATTGATGGATTATGATGATTTTCGAATTTTAAGCTCACTGTCGCCGGCATATGGAATCTTCAAACGGGCTTCTATAAAGGGATAACTTTCCTATTCATCTCTCACAATCGAAATCAGCAGCGAAAGGACTGTATGGAGCGCTACTGGCGTCTAACTTTTCATTTAAAAAATTGGATCATCCTCCCAGGGGGGAAAAAACCCCGACCAACCGAATCGGCACGTTTTCTGTTTGTTGACAATTGGGCAAATCGTCACGATACGTTTACATCACTGCGTCCCAGTGATAAACTTTTTCCCTTTTTCAATTCGGAACAATCCCTCCCGCTAGCAACTGTTGATACATCGACCAAAATGTGATCAAAGGCTTCCAACGTGCTCGCTAGCCGGAAATAAAAATCAATTTCACAATTTGATTGCATTACTGCGGAATCTCATTTTGAAACTCCTCTCCACCGCTGCTGACGCGATCCCACGGAAAAATCCTGCGCTTCCTGCGATTGATTTTATAGCTCCTGACTTGGGCACATCAAAACAGAAGTCACACTCACACCCACAGTAGTTTGGTTGGAAAACAACGAAGAAAATCCTCCTGATAAGGGTGCTTATTGCTGGCGAATGACTGATGGGAAAGGGATTTTGGGTTTAACAATCGATTTAAAGTGTTGTCTCAGCCAAAATGTAGTTTTAAAGATGCATTTAATTTAAAATTGACTGATTTACGACAATGATTCCGTTGGTAGTTGGGTCGTTCGTTCGAATCCAATTAGTATTCTCGAACGGTCCTCATCGCGGTGGAAATTTCCAGACAAAGTTCCAGAGAAACCAGTTTCACGGTGGAAGCCAGAAGCAACGACAGGACCACCGTGCTGCGGTCGAATAATTTCCTCGATGATAAGTTACGTGGGAATCGTAATTAGAGACATAATTGACAGAAAATTATTCAAATTTATCGGAAAATTTTGCAAGATGCTGCTGCAGCATCACCGGAATGGCTCACAAGAAAACAACGTCCAGGTGTTTTTCCACCCTCAAATACCGGTGATGCTCGATCAAAAAACCCGGACGAAAAATGGAAGCTCTAAACATGCTCGGAGGGTGCGTGTGTGATCTAGATTGATGGATCCGGTGAATTGGTTGGTAAGTGAAAGCATAGGCATGCAAAATAGCGCGAATGTAGGAGCCTGAAGTGGAATTTTAAAATGCGTCCAATTTGTCACCAGAACTGGGCTGGGCTGAAGGATGTAAAATCCGTCACCTTCTTGGGACGTTGATTGATGCAGCAACAAAAGCAGCAACAGCTGCAGAAGTAGATTTGCGCGTAAAGGGAATGTACACTCTTGTGAATAATGGAGCTTACGTGAATACTTGTTTCTTTTATTTATCTAGTTCGTTCATTTGTGAGGCTCAACCGCGGAAGCTGTTTATTCACCACCACCTCCTCTATGCATCTTTAAAACCGATATTTGTACTTTATAAACAATTGTGAAAACAATTTAATAAAACCTTTATAGGACCATAAAGATTTTGAAAATATTCTAGTGAAAGATGTTATGACCACTTGAGATCCTTCATAAAACCCATTGGCTGCCATTAAAACCAGCATAATGCCTAATGGCCACAGCTTTCAAACTCCAAGGTGATATCTTGGTTGGTTTTCGTTGTTTTGCGCTCTTCTGATTCATTTAACAGTAAATAATTTTAAAGAAAAAAGTTCAAGTGTTGCGGGAAATTTTGTTTGATAGCAAAATATTCCAAACACAGTGAGTTTTATGTATGCGAGTTTACAACAAAAAAAACAAAATTGAATCCGAAAGCCGAGTAGGTATATCCGATAAATTAATTATGAATTTCCTATAAATTTCTAGAATTCAATAAGTTTATCTAAACGAATGATAAAATCGGTCTCCGATCTAGAGTGCATTTGCATTACAGTTAAAACTTGGTACATTTATTTTTCCATATTTCAATGATTTCTCATATTTCAACATAGCGATTGAAAGAAATCACAGTTTTTCCAAAAAACGCCAATTTATCTTCGCAATGTCTACTATAAAACTATTTGGTCAATTGGTGACTTCCCTCAATGCCAATTTGCCATTTAATGCATTTACTGGAGGCAAAACGGTTTTCAAATGCTTTTTCAACTGACCATAATAATATAATATGAGTTAACCCAAAAATGGCATTTCAAAACAGCATTCCTCGAGTTTAATAAATCAAAATAAAACTTTTGAAAGGGTTAAAAGGAGTTTTAGACGACACGGTTTCAATATCATTGTAAGGAAGCTGTGTAGGTTCTCATAAACCTGACTAAAATATAAAACCTATTGGCACTGTTTGTTACCACATTAAAACCAAATTGATTTCTAGTGGCTTTCATAGAACTTCAGGAAAACTTAATAAAGCTGGATGGTTTTGGCAGTGTTACTTGGGCGGAGCCTTTATTTCATTGTGTTTTGATAATATGAAATATTGCACAGCTGAACATTTATTGTGATGCAAACATTAGAGCATATATTTCATTCTAAACGAAGCAGAAACTTACATGAAATGTGTATTTCTTATGAAGACGAGTTATCGACATTATCGACAATGTATGAATTGTCCTTTATTTCATTGCACTATGGTCCAGATCACGAATTTACGAGGAAACATGCTCCCAGTGCCTAAACTTGAAACTTTACAGCAAAGTGATGTTCTACAACATGGTTTGTATTACTAAGGCCCATTTTTTGGTGTTAGTTAAAATTAGAGTGGTCCCCATTTTCACAGAAATACAAAAACTAACTTTTTTATTTGCAGAAATAGACGTTTACATTCTTGAGCAAAATTGTAGCGCAAAAAAATTCATGGAATATTTACATACACTTTTTTTTTGTAGCTTGAAAATTGACCGATTTAGAGCAATTTTCCCTCATCAACCTAGGGTGTACCATAAAAAAAGTTTTTCTATCCTAACTTTTTTTATTTCAATTTCCATCGTAAAACTTTATTGAAACGAGTTGTAGAACTTTTAAAGGTGCGTATTTTTATATATTAATTTTGCCGCTAACTTCAACCAATCAATAGTTATTGAAGTTTCTCTCCTAAAACCATCCCAGATTCAAATGTAATTTTCTCAAGATACAGAAATAACATATCTCTAGTTTTCACATACGTTAGATAATACAAATTGTCCTTTCAAATGATTTCTTTAATTTTTTTTTGTGTGTGCCCCAATCATAAAAATCAACATTTGAAAAGGGCGTATTATTTTTAGAAAAACTTCAATAACTATTGACTAGTTAAAGCTAGCGGCAAAGTTCATATACCAAAGTAGGCGTCTTTAAAAGTTCTAAAACTTGTTGCAATATAAGTGTACGGTGGAAATTGAAATAAAAAAGTTAGGGCAAAAAAACCATTTTTTTATGGTACACCCTAGGTTGATGAGGAAAATTGCTCTAAATCGGTCAATTTTTTAGCTACAAAAAAATTATATATGAAAATTCCATGAATTTTTTTGCGCTACAACTTGCTCAAGAATGTAAACGTCTATTTCTGCAAATAAAAAAGTTAGTTTGTGTATTTCTGTGAAAATGGGACCACCCTAATTTTAACTAACACCAAAAAAATGGACCTTAGTAATACAAACCATGTTGTCGAACATCACTTTGCTGTAAAGTTTCAAGTTTAGGCGCTGGGAGCATGTTTCCTCGTAAATTCGTGATCTGGACCATAGTGCATTGTTTTGTGACGCTCTATAGAATGATATTGAATAGAAATTCGCAATGTTTTTCGAATTTGTTTTCTTATAGACTGTTCCGATAAATATAAATACACTTTTTTCTCAAATAAAATAGACTATACTGTAAATTTTGATTATTGTATAAGTAAATAACACCGTTTGCTTTCCATATTCATTTCAATTTGCTAGATTTTTCGTAGGGTAGGCGAGTCCTAACTTTTCTCTTAACCCTACTCATGAACTTCTGCACAGTGCTTTCTCATACGATTTTCACCACTTTTCGGCAATCTTTCTTAAATTTTTCAATACTGTACGCTGGTTTCACGTGTTTTCTCAGCTTCGCCTTCGTCAAAGCTCAGAAAGTTCAGATAAAGTGAATATTTGAGCAGTTTGGTGGATTCATCTCTTTTGGTACAAAATATGTCATTGTTCCTTTTGTACCACTCTAGTGCATATTAAAAGTAATGGCAACTTTCGACGAGTCTGCAGGCCCATTATCTCCTTGGCACGAATAACATTAGTCACCAAAGTTCTTAGCTTACTAAAGGATGACGCTTGAAATAGTCCCTTACCTTTCTGTCGATTGCAGGGTCAGCGGGACCGGGTTGTCTACCCCGTCTCGAGGCATCTACGAAAGAGCACTGTTCACATCTTCTTTCTTAGCCAGTTTTCTGATCGAAAAACCATTGCCGATACACTATTTGTGCAAAATCTGTTTTCTTTGCTGGAGAAAGACCACGCATTTTCAAATTTAAATAAAATGAAAGCATTAGTTTAATGTGGATTTAAACAACAGGACGCAGCCCAAAGTTGGTTGCACGCATTTTGAATTGGCGGTTAATCATTAGTGTTCTTATAATTATCGGAACAGTCGAATACTTCACCATTTCTCAATAGTGATGAGGTAGCTCGACATGCACTAAACAAAGGATACGTGATATACTACAATAGATCAAGTTACTGGTCGCAGTGGTTTATGTCCCGAACAGAGGAAAAATAAAAAAAAATAGATTATTGGCTGAATCCGGTGGGAGCGTTGCTTAAGAGTGTCCCACATCAACTTGCATCACGGAAAAAACGCTGTAGAAAATAACTTAGTTGACCGATCACTTTCAAACTGGCAGACATAACCCATTAGTAAGCTTCTGGTATATTTATTTCATTCAACTTCAATACCATAACCGTAACCTCGTTGGATTTGTACCACTGCAGAACAACATTTGAATAGTGACACGAAGGTAGATCCGGCCAGAAGATTTTTGGGCCCTTGTGTTGCTTCAATAGAGGAAGCAGACGCTTCTGTAGACTCTCCTTGAGGTAGATATCCTAGTCCCCGAACGGCGCACTCCGTTTGCCACATGAAATTGCTGGCCAAATCATGTATTTATTGGCAAACTTTGAAAGTTTCTGCTTCCTTACTTCCTCCGGAACTTCAAACTTGTGCTGGGCGGTGAAGAACAGTAGCCCCGAAAGCTGCCGGAAGTCCGCCTTGACGTAAGTCCCATATCATCCATGATGAGACAATGAGGCTTCGTCAGCATCTGGGTGTACAGTTTCCGGGCCCGTGGCTTTCCCACCGTATTTTGATTTGGAGGTTCCAACTGGACTTTGTACGTATGCAGGTCCGCCCGGTCCTTGGTTCTCTGAACATAGACAGATTCAACATTTTGGGCACATCCCTAACCGAAACATAAGAATTCCGTTTAAAGGCTTTCACGGCACGGCTCCTGGTGATCCTGATCTCTAATACACTCAAAATAAAAAGCAAGATTGTAATGATATTTCGCATGATTATGTTTCATTTCTTGTAATGGATCGTAACTCTGGAGAAAAAAAATGCAACATTGGTCGTGGGCAAAAAAGCAACACATCAATTCGCTTTGAGAAATTCAATGTGTGAGTGAAGTTGTGCAGAGTATTAGTGTTGAGTATAGGATTGGGGTGCGGAATTTCAATGACTCACAAAATAAAACGATCACGATACGCAACCGAGAACAAAATCTAGAGCCAGTGCGTCATAGCTTCTAGATTTTAACCGGCCGCCACTTTAACAAGATGCAATAAATGAAATAATAGCCAGCAGTTGCTTCGATTGTCGAAGCACTCGGCGATACAGCTGAAGAAAATGTCTCTTACACACACTTGCATGGCTTCGTTTATTACATGAAGAAGGATAAACTTGAAGAAAGGGAGATCGGAGTGTGATGACGAGTGAAAATAAAATTAGAACACTTGACAGTGGAATTTTAATAGTGGCCAATAGCGTTCTGTGGTTCTCACCCATATTGAAAGTTGTTGACGGTTGAACAAAGACCCAACGGTTGCTTCGACTGTCGAGGCACTAAATGCACAATGATAAATTTGTTTCGAGGAATCTGTGTACTTGGAAACACTTGCATTTCTCAAGATGTGATTGCAAAAACAGCAATTGCAATTTTTGCAACCTTTAACTTTTGGTAGAACATCTTCTGACCGCAATTTTCCTTCCGTTCGATACTCAGAGTTTCGTTGTAACGTTTAATCACACGACTCACCGCTGACACGATTCCGAGTTGTTTTCCGATGTCCCGTTTGCCAAGTCAACTCATGGACGTTGTTCCGAGTGACGCCATTTTTTCCAGGTTTCAAAAAACTGACAGCGATAAAAACACAATAAAAAAACTCCAAGCTACTTCTACCTAATTTTTCAAGAGAAAATACCCAATAAGTTATTTTCTACAGCATTATTTCTGTGATGCAATTTGATGTGAGACACCCTTTAAAGCTCACAAATCACATTCGGGCAGCTTGCGGTTCGTTTTTGACCGTCTTAAGGATATTGCCAAAGGTAATAGATTGCCATATCGAGCAGAAGTGAATTAATTCTGGATAATTTTCTACGACGTTTTTTTCCGTGATGCAATTTGATGTGGGACACCCTTTAGCCTTGAATTCGCATTCTCTCTTTATGAATATTCTTCCTCTTTCTGTCCGATGTCGATCGTCAAAGATCGATTACACAACTAAAAGTAAATGATGTCCAACTACCTCCAATATGAATACTATAAATAACCGAATTAAATAAGGCCACAGAATTGTTTAAAGTTCGTAGTCTCCTCAATATTCAGATTTAACAGTATCCTGAATTCAGCACGTATTGCTTACAGAACATTTCAATTTAATACAATACTGTTGATTTATTACTGCATTGATGAAAGAAATATTTTATTGAACTAATTTATTCGTAGTTCGTGTTGCACCTTTCTTTTTTCTAAGAGCCAGAAATTAGTTTGTAACAAGTTACCTCTTTTGCCACATAGTAGTTTGTAACTTGTAAACCTGTAATTTTCTACGTTTTCTAATGCAGATATATGGGATGCTAGATTTGCTACAAATTTGAGATATTTCATGTAAATTTAAGCTTGAGATCGTTTGAATCAAGTCTGTTATATGAACAATTGCAAACAATTTCGTTGTTCACCTGTGCTTGGTTTGTGCATATGTTAAAATTCATTATTTTTTCTTTAATCAACCGGCACACATTATTTTCAAGCATCGTTTTGGCAATCTTATTCCACTAGGTTCTCAATTCATTGATGCTTTTGACGACACTACCATTCAACTGCAGCATCCTCTTCACAATTGTTAAAAATCTCTCAATCGGTCTGACCTGGGCACAGTTAGGTGGGTTGAGTTCTTTCGGTATAAACTGAACCCCGTTGGTTTCATACCAATGTAGCACTGTTTTACTGTAATGATAGCTTGCAAAATCTGGTCAAAACATGACAGGTTCATTGTGGGATCTGATGAAAGGCAATATTTGCTTTTGGAGACATTCCGTTCTGCACAGATCTGAATTAAATATCTTATCAGTGATGAAAACCTTGGTCTTCCTACCGTAGCTTTTCCAAATCATGTATTTACGTGTAAATTTATCTGCTAGTGCTGTCCCGGTAGCTGTTTGAAATCGGCCTTTACATAGGTTTCATCATCCATGAAGAGACAGCCATTGGATTTTGTCAACACCTGATCATACAGTTTTCCGCCACGAATTCTGGCCACATTGCTCTGCTTTTGATCCCGATTTGGTTGTCTACAGGCACGGTATGACTTGATGTCTTGCCGGAGACGAATTCGATGCACGGCCTAATCGCGGTCTGAGATGTTGAGGTTTGCCTTAATGCTCTTGATGACTTTATTCCACAGTTGACGGTTGACAGTACCCGTCCGACGCTTCCTTTAAGGCTTGCGATCCATCGACAAAGTTTCTCTGTACTTTTTCAAAACACGCCACACGATATTTCGGAGAAACACCAACACTTTAGCAAGTTTTGGCCCAAACCACGAAGTGTTTTCCAAATGATTGCGCACAATAATTTTTCTTATTTCTTCTTCCATTTTGTATTTCTCTGAAACACGTTCGAATTGCACCGCGACAAAAAATATCTGATGTTATTTTTATAGGGAACACATAAGATGTCACTGTTTACAAGTCCGACCACTAGGCTCGCTGTAAGAATCAAACATGTTTGTTCCAATACTAAATGGGCCACACCTTACTCAGAGACCCTGGTTCAAATTTAAGCCATATGGTTCAACATTTAATTCAGATAATTTTATCCTCAAAAACTTGTTTTAACCTCAAAACTACAAGGATCAACCCAATGAGGTTGTACGCAAAGGTGATGTAGGACTACGTAGCATTGAGTAATGAATGTTAAAATTATTCAATATATCGTGACGGTCGCCATTTGTAGAACCTCTGTGTGGCATGCTACTATTGGCATGCTGCTATTGGCATACAGGGTGTCCGAATATTATCCGTACAACAAAATGGTGTTAAAACTATCTCTTGTTGTTGGATTAAAAATCAATATGTTTTGTTTGTTATAGCAATATGTTTGCAAATTTCAACGTTTTGTCGATGAAGATCAAAGGGGTTTTGCCGGAATGAGTTATTTTAGCCCAAACCATGACAGAAGCGGAATGATAATTCCTTGAAATACTTCCACGATTTTTGGAGGCAACTGCCGCTCATTTTGGTGGCTGTGATGCTGTACGATTGTGAAAACTTTTCCATCGGTGAATAGCACTGACCGATAGCAGCCGTCGGATTAGCGGTTCAGTAGAACCTTAGCTTTTCTCAACCGGTTTGCTTTTATAGTGTCACAGTTGCACAGTTTATATGACTGAAGCTTCAAACCGTCGTGAACTATGGCTCCAACGGAAGATTTTGAAATTTTCTGTAATTTCGCCAACTTTCGGATGGAAAGCGAAGAATTTCGCTTGATTCACGCATTTGTGGAGTCCGAACGGTGCGCTTTTTTCCTCTCCCTACGCGGTCATCTTGCGTTCCAAGCACTGTAGATTTTGCAATATTCAGGGTCTTTGCAATCACTTAAACAGTTTTTCCTTTTCGTAAAAGTTCAATTACACCTGTGCGTAAATCATTCGGCTTCATATTGAACACATTGGCTACAAATTCACCACTGGCATGGTTAACCGACTGCACAAGTAATGGCTGCCAAGGAACGAAAAAAGTACCATGGCAGACAGATGCCCTGTGCAGGCTGAAATCGAAAAAGAGGGTGACTTTACGTAAGTTTTCGAAACACCATTCGATACCATTGCATGACGCTCAACCGTCGATGCAAGCAGCTGCAAAACAAACTGAAGCATGATCCCAAGGTGTCCTGGCGACACATCAATGAGCAACGTATGGAGAACGGTTTACCTTCATCCATCTCTCGGAACGAGGTGAGCGCTGAGTCCGTTGTCGACAACTGTAGCATGTTCTCGAAAAAGTTTGCAGATGTTTTCCATAACGATGCCCTCCAGCAAATCGAAGTCGCTTCGGATAACATCCCTTTGTCTGACTGGTATGACGATGCAGATATCGTTGCTGCTGCAAACAACTTGAAGACGTTAAGCAACGCTGGACCGGACGGTATTCCATCTGTGTTTTTAAAACATGGCATTGCTTCGCTGACTGCACCATTATGCCACATTTACCGGTCATCATTGACGACCGGTAAGTTTCAACACTATGGAAGGAAGCGTACATGTTTCCCCTGCACAAAAAAGGTATTAGAAGTAATCCTGATAGCTACCGCGGAATTTCGAGCTTGTGCACAGCTTCTAAGCTGTTTGATCTCACCGTATTGGAAACCCGTATTTTTTTTAAGTGAAGCACTATATGCCACACAACTACACATCTTCTATCAATCACTTGCTTCATCATGGATGGGATTTCAGCTGGTTCACAAACGGGCATTATCAACATGGAGGTATCTGCTGCCTTCGGCAGAAACAACCATGACATCACTGTGGCAAAACTGAAAAGGCTTGGCTTTGGCGCTTCTTTTCTTCACTTGTTCAAATCGTATCTTTGTGGCAGAACCTTCAAGGTTAAAATTGTCGATAAGCTGCCTTCTGCGTTCCCCGCCTTGTCCAGCATTTTCCAAGGTAGTCATCTTAGGCCGCTGAGTTTTCTCTTGTATTTCAACGATGTCAAGCTGTTGATGAAGTCTCATCGACTAATCGCGTGGATTCACTACGAGATGCCTTACAGTTGAAAGAAGATTTAGAGACAGTAAAGAGGTGGTGCGAGATGACCCGTAGGCTCTTGAATCCGGAAATCCGTTGTCACTTTTTCAAGGAAAAAGTCTCCTATTATCTTCGATTATTCCTTGGTTGGAACTCCTCTGCAAAGAAACAACCAAACAAAAGGCCTTGGTGCGGGTACTCGACAATAAACTCACGTACAAACCTCACATGTCCTACAGCATAACGAAAGCATCCCGAAATCTCGGCTTCATTTTTTGTGTGGCTAAAGAATTCCGAGACGTGTACTGCCTTAAGTCGTTGTACTGTTCGTTGGTGAGGTCCACATTTCCATTTCCAACATGGCGTCGAACATATTGAGTCAATTCATCGACGTTTTATTCGATACGCTCTTCGTAGACTGCCTTAAAGGGACGCTTTCAACATTCCGAGTTACGAGAGTCGTTGGATTATGATACATTTGAACACTCTCCAAATTTGTCGTGAAGTCACGAAGGCACTTATCGTCGTGGATTTGCTGTCTGATCGAGTAGACTGCCCTTCACTGCTCACCAATATTCCATTCCGGGCTCGTAGCCATATCTTACGAGACACCACCCTCCTTAGAGTTCCACACAGGGAAACCGTTTACGGGACGAAGTCTGTAATGATTGCTTTGCAACGTGCCTTTAATTGTTTGTCAATGTTTGTTAATGAAATGATATTAATAAATGAATAACGATTGTCAAACCAAAGGCGATAGTGCCATCAACTACCTGGCCAATGGTCGCCTGAGCACGCTCCAGGGTATTTGTCACCACCAGCTGCCAATTCAATGCTGGCTTACTGCCACTCTGAAAGGCATCAAGGCCGAGAATGGAACAGTTTTACATTGTCCACTGCTGCATATGAGATATCCCTTATTTACATTTGTAGTCTGTGATAGGAAAACATTTGGCGTTTAGTAACTTTACTCTGCGAAACGAAATTTTAAGACGTCAAATTATATTTGCGTCACTGCGACCAATTTTTATGTCCGCCTTTCTTGTTTTGCTTTGGATATTGTCAGCATGAGGCAACACTATTACTATAAGTGATCGCCAATTTCTGACTAAAATTGTTGTCCCAAGGCGGTACAACACACCAAATAAAGTGTACTACCGTTCTGGGGTTTGTTTTCTAGTTCTCAGAGGATTCTGGTAGACCTTTGCTGAAGAACTTAAGTCTTTTGTTGGAGTAGCAGTGGCCTAACAATTGTTCCGAGTCTTCTTTATCCATGTCACAAAATCGACATGAATCATCTTGATGTTTTCTATCAGCTTCAAGTGAAATGGGCTCGGACAGCGACCAGTTATAAATCATGTATAGAAGGATAGATCTTTTTTGGTGAGATCAAGTAATTTGCGAGTCATTGAAATGTTTGGAGTGATTAACCGCTTTGATTGCCTAGCTTTGAAAGTGTTGTTCAAGTTTGTCTCCACTTTCAAGCATTCGAAGGTATTCATCTCCATTCTAAGTGAAGAAGCAGATTAACCACAAAAGGGTTCAGGTCCTACGAACTGATAAGATGATCCGAGTCTTGCTCAACTGCAACTTCAACTTCATTTGGCTTGAAAACAAGTTTGAACGTTCTTCTGAAAGATAAAATATTAAAATTTTGGTTTTCCTACCGCTCCATAGATGTCGCCTTCAATTTTTTTTTGACTAACCTAGTAAGAAAGAAATCAGGTCTAGAAAACAGGCTGACATTACTGCAATAACTTCTTTTGAACTAACTCAGATCACCTTCCAGTCTTCAACAAAGTTGTTGGGCATTGAATGTCCTGTGAGAAATTTCAACTTGACGATACTAGGACTCTTAAACTGTGGTCTTCTGACTGTTGATCAATTTGGCTCAAATTTGAACCAGAGGCTTTTAGCAGCATGGGATACTAGTGGCACCATGACGAGGGCCTGCTAATGATCAATCGTCCCTCGTGTTCTATTATTAGACTGTAATAGGCCAATCTTCTAATCCACTCAACTAAACCATCTGAACCAATTATCCTCCTAACATATTGGTCACCATTCTACCAGACCAATCAAAGCAACCAGGCAGCGTTCCTCCCCGAGTAAGTTGTCCAGCATATCAGAATCACACCGTTAGGTCACTGAATTCTAATCAACGCACATACGCTATGACCTTGAGGTCTAACGCACGGAAGCTTCCGAGAAAAGTGTTCGTCCAAATGTTTGACCTAGTGGGGCGAAAGTGACACACCTGTCCGCGTACGTTTCAGGTAAGGGAAAGGCACAAAATTTATTCCATATCATTTTCGTTTCCTTCCTTTCTTCATTTCCCATATTCAGTCATGAACGACTGTCAGCTGTCCAAAGCAGACACATCTAGTCAGTTCATAGTTTGTATATGTACTAACGACGAACAAACACACAGGCCACGTCCAATTTTCGATCAATATTTGATGAGACTAGTTTCTTCTTCGGTCATGTGTATGTCTTATTCGGCCACTCGACTATGCCTTTCCCCGTTTTCTGCCTAATTGAACAGGAAACCCAACCCAACTCAACCCGTTTCAGAGGCAGCAGCATAGTCGGAAAGTTAAACCATGTGAGAAACGAAAAAGCAGGAAAGTTTCCTGAAGTAATTGATTTCTGACAGGCTCATTGGTCTGAGCTCGATTGGTTCTATTTTCGACGGTTGAAGGGGATGGATTCAGATTCAACCGTTGCGTCGGATGTTAGATTGGAGTGACATTTCCCTTGAGCATTGCGGACAAAGTGGCACCTCATGTCTACATGCCGACTCACTCCCGAAAACTTTTGCCCGAAAATTCCCATTTCCCATGAACGTGCCATGTCGTACCAAATTCGTCATATGTCAACATTGAGGATATTGTTGGAATGTAGGTACATGGTGAGCGAAACACATTCATCCTGTCCACCAGGACATTGGATATCCGAATTTCAGCGTTGTGTACATTTCATGTTCGGCACGTGTTAGACCAAACTTTCTAATTATCTTCGGTCGTCCTTTCCCGTGAAACTGTGTTTTGATGCTACCGTTGCGTCGTCGTTGTTGGCGGGACAAACACGTCCCTGCAAGCAAAGACAACGACTTCGTGGCGCCCATATTTCTGCTAGCGAAAATGAAAAACACTAACTATGAAACTCGGAAAATAATCCCAGGGAAAGTCGATCGGCCACCCCCACCCATCATTCTGCAACGCTTTGTCAATGACATCGTTGTTCAGTGGCCAAAGCTCCGGCCCTTCGAACTTATTTGCTCCTTTCAATGGAAAGCAGAAATCGAAAAGCTTCGCGCGTGCAGGGCCATTTATTAACGACCGAGTGAAATGACCTTTCAAAAGGCATCAATGACGATGGGGGGGACATAATTGTACTCTCGGCGAAGCGGTGTCGATGCAGCACCCGCCTCGGTGAGAATGTATTCAGAACGGGTGACAAAAGGTGCCACACTGAACCGATCGAAAAAGGAAAATCACGCCCAGATTTCCACCAATTCCATTCGACAAAAGCACCTTAATCCTACCATTGTTTCAGAAGGTGCTGGATTTGTACTTTGAGTTGCAAGCTTACATCGGGGGGGAATGCATGCAGGAAGGTATAATGGGGGTGTATGGTGTTTGCATTGTGTGAAAAGTGTTTGGTGGTTGAGATTAATGGATGGTAAATCACATGTAGGTACAATTGCGAGATATGTACTGTGGTGATAGAACTTTAGTAAATTGACGAGCGCAGAAATTTGTATATTGCAGGGGGATGTCATATTAGTCTATGGATATTACTAAATTTACACACAAGTTAGACTAGATGGTCTTTCAAAGGTGCTATTCTCAGATCATCTAGACCATATCTTTGGAAAACAGAACTGGAATATATGGTCAAATATGGTTCCTTTAACGTCTGTCTACGGACAGAGCTGCGATGTTTGTCGGTTTCATTATTCTTTGTAACACTTTCTCACACACAATGGTTAGGTATGAGATGTCATTACTCAAGTACAATCAGGGATGCCATATTCACAGACATATCTGTAAATTTGCAGACTTTTTATTTTTCTTGCAGACTTTTCTAACGATGGAGACATTTAGCAGACATTTTATTTATGTTGCAGACTTTTACAGACATTTGAAATATTTTTTTAATTTCAAATAAAGGTATTCTCTGAAGTTCGGATTAAAAACGTACAAGGACCTGAACAGTATTGTAGATACGGTAAGAAGCTTTGTTGAAATATTTTTTTAGAAATCTTTGAAGAAACGAAAACGGTGGGCCAAATGTGCCTCGAGATAAGTATCGTATAGACCCTTACCGGGGGTAACATGGGGTACCTACTTATGGTAGTGTTCAATCTCACGCATGTTCAATCCCTTGCGAAAAATTATTGTCAAAGCGTTGATAATATTGGTCCTTTGCCATTAAGTCACAACGAAAGTCAAGGTTCACAACAATACAAATCATATTTGAGAAATTTACCGTGAAAAGGGGTGGCTGAGTATTTGCTCTAAAGCCCAGTCGGTTGCCTTGAGGGACAGAACAACAGTAAAAGTTCTGAGCCTTTGAAATAAATCTTAATACTCTGAATTTTTCAAAATACTACTAAATGCATCATTTCAGTACATTTATACTAGGGATTTTGAAATATATCCCTGAATTAGTCATAGATTCCTAGAAGTCTATAAAGAAAAGACCCACAATTAAGGGTACATCGTACAAAGTTTAGAAGACGACTTCCCAGAGCTTCGGGAAGATAATTCCCGAGAAAGAGACTTCCTCGAAAACAAAAAACTTGTCCGATGGTCAGGTAAAATCTTCTCAAAAGTATTGGGAGCAAGCAGTTCAAGCAAGAAGAACCTTCAAAAATTCAGGATTCGAACATTACCAGTGTACAAAATTATACTTACTAGAATTTAGAACCTCCCCAAGAATCAGGAGATGACTTATCAGAGCTTCGGGACGAAGTATAGGGAAGTCTTCTTCCAAAACCTCTGTAAAATTCCTAACTTCAAAGAAGTCTTCTTCCCTCCTATTCCCTCCAAAGTTCATCCCAGAATTTCATGATTGAACTTCCTAGAAGTTCAGAAAAAAACTTCCCCAAATTTTAGACGCGAACTTACCAGGAAGGGCACTACCTATAATTAATTAAAAAATATCAGGAAAAAAATTCCTCAGGAAGTGCTAGGCAGATTTTGCAAGGCTCAGAGGAGAACTTTTCAAAATTTTAAAATAAAGATTTCTCAAAATTCTTCAGAGAGAAAAGAATGAATCTTTCCAGGAGCATTGGGGGTTCTTTCTAATTTGAGTACGAATTTCCAAATAGTTTCGGAAAAAACTTCTTCAAAGTTCTGAAGAAAACTTCCCAAAAGTTCAGAAGTCCAGGAAGAAACTTCAAGAACAAATTTAATGGAATTTTCCTAGAAACTTTGGAGACGGCTTTCTCAAAGTTTCAATAAAAATTTCCTCGCAGTTCCGGATGGGACCAATCAGAATATATTATATATATTTATATATTTTCCGTCGGCCTATTTCCTCACATGGTGACAATCACCGAGGGACCAATCAGAAGTTTGGAAAGAATTAGCTCAAGGAAAAACTACCTCAAATTTCAGAAAGAAACTTACCAGATAGTGCACTACCTGTAGGATCAAGGAGGAATTTTTCCAAAAATTCAGTAACTCCTCAGAAGTTCTCAAGAGGACTTCTCAGAAGATCCGAAGAGACCAAAAGTTTAGTTGGAACTACCCAGAAGTGCTAGAGAGCTTCCCTAAAGTTTCAAATCGAACATTTCATCATTTCAGAATGAGAACTTCTCGAAGTTCAGAAAATCCCGGAAGTTTAGGTAGATACTTTTGATAAAATCAGGAAAAAACTTTCCAGAACTATAGGGGGAGCTTTCTAATAGTTCAAACAGGAACTTCTCAGAAATTCAGAAACAAACTTCCCCAAATTCCGAAGAATACTCCCCTGAAGTTCAGGAGAGAACATCTCGGAAGTTCAGAAAAGAACTTCTCATCAGTTCAGGAAGAAACTTCTTAAAACTTTAAGAAGATTTTTCAAGAAATTCTGGAGAGTACTTTCCCAAAGTTTTGCGCAAATTTTCCTCGTAGTTCAGGATGAGACTTATTAGAAGTTTAGAAAGTAACTATGTTCAGCAAAAAACTTACCAAATATTTCTCGAGGATAAGGTTGGGTTCTTAAATGTGAATTTCGAAGAAAATATGGGGCTGCCAAGTGACTGCCAAGAAGTTCATGAAGAATTTTGTCTGATGTTTAGGAGGAAACATACAATCCAAGAAAAAGATATACGTCTTTTTGTTGAAAGAAGTCTAATTTTGTAAATTACAGACTTTTATAGACATTCCCAGACATTTCAAATTTTTATCACAGATATTTGAAAAAAATATCTGGCATCCCTGAGTGCAATTAACTCAATTTTGAGTTAAGGCAAACGGCCGCGAGCTAAGAAAACCAAGCGAGAGCTTTTCAAGAATAAGAGAAACCCAAGAATTGTATTATGATTAAGATCACTGCTGCCATCTTGGCCGATTCGCATATTAATATTGCTGTTCGACTTACTCGGTTTCCGTGCTCAAATTTTATGCACCACAACGAGGACATATGCATTATAGCATTCAATACGTTAGGCAACTTTATTTCGTTTGTTTAGTGTTGTTCTTTTCACTGAAGATAACTTTCATAGCTTAATTAACATTAATTTCACTTACTTAACTCTATTATAATGAATTATTACCAAACAACTAATAATTTTAAAGTAAATTCTTCCTGGTTTTGGTCTTGTCTATCTGGATAATTCTCTGGCGGTTTACAAGCGATGCTGAAGTTGGCGTAGTGTTATTCTTTACTACTGGCACGTAGACAATTTAAAATCAGTTTTTTATAAAGGGTTCCTCTATCTTCTTTTGGTTACTGGAAGAGTAAATTCGTATTCTCTTAAGGGCGCCAAGGTCGATGAACAATGGGATTGATGCTAACGCCCAACATATTTCCATACATAGATGGCGCGTAATACGTAAAAGTTGCTATTTTTTTTTAAATATAATGGCCTACCCCTTAACATCTCAATAAAAGTTTGTTAAATTAGCTATCGCCAACTCAATGTTTTTTAACTTAAAAGAGTAAATAAATATTCAAGGTATACTAAGCATATTCCATATTTTTGAGTGTACAGGTATACCTCGATAGTACGTACATAAACTTTCTCACTTCAATTCACAATTGCTAAAAAACTACTGATTGTATGTGAAATCATATACACCCAAAAGAAAGAGCAACTTTCTGCTCTTTCTTTTGGTTTAATTTGATTTCACATCAATCTGTACTTTGTATGTTGTAATTGTGATTTTAAGTGAAAAAATTGATGTACGTACTATCGAGGTATACCTGTATAAGATAATTTTTGATAAAAAAGCAGCTGTATTACGTCAGATTGTTGAAGAAAAACATCCACTTTTGATTTTATGATGATGATGATGATGATGAGATACTACCATCTGTTGTAGCAAGGTAACTTTCCATAGCAGTGGAATAATCTGAAAAACGATTTGATCAGGATTCTATTGTTGTTTTTGATCTTCAAGCTCCTGTATGGAGGGTCAAAAACGTTTGGGCGGGCCCGTAAACAGAGACACTTACGCGAAACCCACGAATATAGGGAAGAGAATCTCCTTCCAAAAGCAAGTTCACACCCACAGCATTAGAGTCGAGCCATCGATTGACAGAATAAACCCAATATATGGGGTCGAAGAGCCCGCCCTCGTTCCGCGAAATGTTCACAATAGGGAGGAGGCAGTCCCATGCTCCCTGTCCAAATCGTTTCACTTGGGTGCCCTGATGGTCCCTCCCTTTTACCGTTATATATTATGTTGATATGATGATATTCAGTATATTTTGTAGTGGTCATTTGATTGCTTACCTTGTGTTAGAAAAGTTGTCTGATAGTAAAATTGGTTAGGGTTCATACCGTTCTTAATTGCTCTGTGTTGTCTCGATGTTACTGCATTTGAAGAGTTGACTTGAGGATGACCATATGATATTGCCCGTGGTCATAGGATAGGGGAGAAAACAGAAAGGAAAAAGGATTAGTGATTGGTAACACGCTATGCGCGTGTGAGGTTTTCATGGTGATATTCTCACAACGGCCGTTCAGAATGGTTGGACGGATGCATATCAGAGATCAGTTTTCGCTCGTTTACTCAATTCCATCCATCGCATCTTCAAGTGATCATTACAAGCTGTCCATTTGGTTCAAGCACTTTTGAACGTTGATGGGGCAGCCGATTCACACATGAAATCTGCCGCGACCGACTCGACAGAACGCGCCCATACCACTTTCTGAGCCGAAAGGCAGGGACGTCCACTTTTGATTTTATTAGCAGAAACTCACATTGTTGAAATTAAAGCTTTTGATCAGTATTGCATTCCAGGATGTAATATTGCTCCTTGGTGATCACATTCTATACAGATAAAAAGAAAAATTGAATCTTATGAGTTATCTAATGCACATAAAGCGAATGTTAGATTTGGCAGAAAATAATAGGATATTTCATGTAAATCACGCCTGGATCTGGCCTGTTATATAAAAGATTACAAACATTTTTGTATGGCACAATTTAGTTGTTTCCGCCTCCTTTGGCTTGGAAATAAACAAGTGGAAATTTTACGCGAATGTTGAAATTAACTTTTTTTCTGTGTAGACAAACTGGCCGTGTTGCTATTTACGTCAAAGAATCAGTTCAATCACAGACAGACGTTTGACTTCATCTCATTTACCTGTGTAAAACATGGCTTCCCTCAAGATATCAAGTAGCAATAACCTAACAGATGACGCCAGAGATTTGATTTTGTTGGTAAGGGAAAAAATGCCAGTGCAAGAGGTCAACCTGTCAGATTTAATGAAGCAATAAGTTGACTAGGCAACTAGTGATTTGAAATTGGTTCACTGCTGTAGAACCCCTCGGTCCGCAGTATACCTTGAAGTCAGCACCTTGCTGTACATATTTGCGTCTTTGTTTTGATTTGCTGTGTTATTTTGACAGAATATTTGAGAGTGTGTTCGTGTGAGTTCATTATGAGAGGCGCATTATTAAGCTTGGGACCGATGAGCTTGGGACTGACTGAGCCAAGAAAAAAATCGTATTTGTTCGGTACCTACTGGTCTTAGAGTTAGTCTATGATAATAGTTGTACGTGGCATGAAGATGTGAAATTATGGTATTTTGTATCTTTCTCCCAGTTCTAGTGACCAGCATTTTATTGAAGTTTTAGAGAACTGACTTTAGGTAAGGTCTGTACTCGAAAATTGAACCATTTTTATCCGTGTGTAAATTTTTTGTCCGTGAGTAAAAATTGGTGAGAATCTGGGTATAACTAGTTTGGAGTGAATTGTTTACATATGCAAAATAACAATCGATTCAGTGGTTATTGAGATGTCATCTAGGTCTTTTACTGTTTATTTTGTTTGTCAGTGATGTTGAATATATTTTACGCCATTTAATTATTCTAGTTAGGCCTGTACTCGAAAAAAAGGCACAATTTTAATCCATGTGTATTTTTTTTGTCTGTGCGTTAAAATTGATGAAAATCTGGGTATAACTAGTTTTGAGTGAATTGTCGACTCATGCAAAATTACAATCGACCCAGTGGTTATTGAGATGTCATCGAAACAAGAAGAAAATCGCCGGAGAATTTTGCGTGCCGTCATGGAAAATCCGACCGCAAACATGAGATGGATCGGAAGACATTCTGGGAATCACCCATACAACTGTGTCTCGGGTGGTAAAATCGTTGCAGGAGTCCCAGACGACTGAGTGGCGGGCTGGAAGTGAAAGAAAATCCTGTGAAGGCCCGGAAGGTGTTGGATTATTTCAAGTGTAATCCGATCCTTTTGATTCGCGACGTGGCTCTGAAGGCAAAGTGTTCCGCCTGGTTCGTTCTGCAAAGTATGAAACGAGCTGGGCTTCGTGAATTCAAAGTCCGCAAGGCTCCGAGCCGGCGTGATCAACAAAACACGGCGGCCAAATCCCGCGCAAGGAAGCTGTATCGAGAGTGGTTAACGAAACCGATGAGTGTGGTTATGGATGACGAAACCTACATCAAGGCAGACGCAAAGCAGATACCGTGGCTGGAGTTCTACGTTGCCAAATCACGGTTTGATGTTCCGGAAGACATAAAGAAGAAGACAGTGGATCAATTCGCCAAAAAATACTTGCTCTGGCAGGACATATGCCAATGCGGTAAACTAAGTAATCCGTACATCACAACGGGTACCATCAACAGCGAAATTTATCGCACCGAGTGCCTCCAGAGCGTCTGTTGCCCTTCCTGCGGTTACATTCAAAGTATATTTGGACGCGTTCAAGTGATCAGAACTCAAGAATTAAACAACATACACGGTTGATCAAAACGTCATACAAAAGGGTATTTCAAATGATATATAACAAGTGATTACATTTCACTGTTTCGCACGAACTGTCGCACTTTACTTGTGATTGATGCCATCATGATCTGCACAGTCGCTGGTAACACTGTACCGGTGAACGTATTCCACTTTAAACGCATTTGTTGTGAATTTGCCACCTCTTTCTCCGCATCCTCGAAGTTTTCGCTTGACAATTGCCAATATTTTTCGATCGGTTTGAGCTCAGGGCAATTCGGAGGATTAATGTCTTTGGCGACGAAATTGACATTGTTTGCAGCATACCATTCGAGTACCTCCTTAAAGTAGAGGCAGCTGGCTACATCCGGCCAAAACATAACGTTTGTCTTGTGTTGCCGAATGAAGGGTAAAATCCACTTTATCAGACACTCTTTAATGTAAACCCTCAACGTTATGGTGTAAGAATGTGATGAAAACCTGGGCTATCCTTGTAACGTTTGATTACAAGATACGTTGACTTAGGGAATTTTAACACTTTTGCTAGTTTTGAGGCAGACCACGAAGGATTCTTTTGATGTTTGTGCACAATTAATTCTTTTCTCAAGCTCCATGATCCGAAATTTCGTGATGCGTCGATCAATTGAGAACAACTTTTCACCAATTTCTTTGTCAATGCAAGATCAACAAATGCCTGCCAAACTTTTTTTGTTTCAACCACCAGGGATACGACGGTGTATTAAACCGTGCTTCCAGATTTACTTTGAATCGAGCTTCATCAACATGCTGCACACATTAGAGAAATTTTAAGAACTTGTAGTGAAACGCCAGTGGCTAGAATATTTAAATAGTTACTCTTTGTAGATACCAGAACAATCTGGCTACCGGGAAGGCCATTCTTGTGCAACTGCGTAAAATTTAGTATTACCAAATATGGAAAACTAACTAAGAGAGTAAATATACAATCGCCCTAGGCCCTTGTTTGCGCTTTGGTATTCCGACTACAGATGGTGTGAAAGCTATTTGTCTGACAGAACTCAACGGACTGTTTTAATGATTCTGTTTCCAGTCAGGTGAGGAATGATCTTGGAGGGGCCCAGGGGAGTGTATTAGGGCCCCTTTTGTTTATTATGTATATTAAAGACATGCGACGTGTTTAACAATTTTGTGAAATTAATCTGTTAGCGTTATTCATTGCAGCTAAGGGTTTAAATGAAGCCGTTTCTCAGTTGCACGAAGTTCTGCGTTTTCTGAGTAAATGGTTGAAACACATATAGGCAATTGAAATTGAATAAAAGGATAACTATATTTATAGTAATTGCGTGGTATCGAGTAAATAAAAATTTCTATATTACGATTGATGAAGAGGCATTTGATTGCGTTCGAGAGATTAAATATCCTGGCATAATTATTGATGATAAGCTTAAGTTCAACGCTCACATTGACAACGTAATCAAGAAAATTGCTAAGAAGTATCGAATTCTATGTCTAGTGAAAAAGCGTTTGCAGAATAAAATAATACGTTTGCTTTTAAGATGTAACAGATTCAGTTCCTCGGCTTTGCAATGGTTATCGATGAAGCAGAGAATTGTATATTTGACTATGATGTTCATTTTCATTGGTGTTCGTCGAATTGGGTGGAATAAGAACAAATGGCCTTTGATGCCTGAGAAGATACCATGAAATAGGAGTGGTTTGACAATCAGCCCATATTTGGTGGATTCTTTGGAAATTGTGAGCTGTGTAGTGGAATACCTGTAACTAGAAAATGAGAAGAAAGATTAGTAATTTCCATTGAATTCCAACTATTTTTATTGTTTATCTGGACAGACACGCGTAATTCGTAGACAATGTGCATACTTCTTCAGTGTCGTGCCCTAATACTCGTCTGAAAGAGAACCTTCGCCACCTGCCGTACACATATTATTTTTCAAATACAAATCCTTGTACCTACAGCTAACATTTTTTTATTTAACCTATCCTGAGTCAAAAACAAATAACCTTAATATCTACCTCGCCTTTTCCTTATACCTAACCTAATTGTTCTGTAGCAGCGGGTGCTCCACTGCGTCGGCTTTGTTGTCGTTTTGCCGGGAAAATCGAGTTGACCATCAGCCGCTGCCGCTGCGTCATTGCCTGCAGCTCCGAGACCAGTGGACGCGAATTCCGCTTCCTGACATGTATCCCAAGTAGCACACTACGTCCATAATTAGTTGTAGTAACTTGATTATGACTTAGCAAGTTGTATTTATGTTATCTCAACCGAATGGCAACAAGTGTGCTATTAGGGATGTTCATGTTCGCCAGGTATTTTTTCACTGTTTGGCCCGTTGAAGCACACGCAGCGATGTTGCCACTTTTCCCTCGGTCTTCAGCATCCTTTGGAGCTTCTTGTCGCTCAGGGTCGTTGGCCGTCCAGAACCGGGCTTTCTTTCGATGCTCTGATTGTTAATAGTTCCTAATAGTTCCTAGATGTTGTAGATGCCAGAACGGACGTCCACAGAGTGCCGCACGATACCCATTTTCGACGCGGCGGGGTGCCGTTATTTGAACGCGCACTCTTCTGAACGGAGTTTCTTCACTGTTTTAACCATCACGGTTAGAGTTCGGCTGTTAGTACTGTCAAATGTTGTCTGCTGACTCATGGGTTACTATGATTGATGCTGCATGGGTAGTTTTGTCAGTGCGGGTAATGGTAAACCTATGATAAATTGGCAATTTTTGTCCTTTTGTTTTAATGCAACCGTTATTGAAAAACCACGTAGACGTTTATGGAGAGAGAGGAGTCTGACCAAAGTCTCTGAGGGTGGAAGTGGGGTCTGAGATTTTCAAAAATGAGTCTACGTGGTTTATTAACCTGCACCTTATGGAATTTATGTAATCAAGGAATACCCTGTTTGGTTTAAAACGAGTTTCTTGAGGTATACATGTTGGTTTTACCACAGAGAATAGACGTTCATCTTCGGTCTACTACTTGTGTAAAACTTTAAACCGACATTTCGAATGTATGTCGTTATGCTCCTGGTAGGCGGCGCTGCAGTTGAAAGAAAACTGTCATGTAAATGTTTATCTATAGAAAACCTAGCACATAACCTGAAAAGTTTTGTTTGTTTTTTGCTGCACTTGCTTCTTATACCAGCTGCCCATATTAACTTTTACACACGTTTTTCAAGAAAAGGTATATGGACATCAATGTCTGTTCTCTGTGGTTTTACTTTGATAAGTGCTTCTGCATCAAAATGGTATGGGGAAATCTACATGTGTTGTACGAACTACAGCAGCGTGAGTGCTCAAAAGTTAAAAAAAAAAACACGACTGATCGGTTTGAAGCTGACTGGACTAAAGCGTTTCGAGTTTCATCAACAATATATAGCATTTGAATGTAACAACGGTCTGTTTATTTTATGATTTCGTATATTTTAAGGTCCTTGTGGACATTGACATTGTCTCTGCCATAATCTTTTCTTTGTTTAGGATTTCAAGCTTTTTGTTTTCACATTAAGCTGATAATTGGCTCTCAACTTATAATTTAAAATGCACTTCCACAGCTATGTGAAGAGAGCTTCCGATGCCAGGTATTGTTTTTGCATTCGTAATATTGTGTGGCAAGTACAATCATGGCTTAGGGAGTCGAGACATTTTCCTTAACATAAAAATTCTCAGACCAAATCGAACCCAGTCACCTCCAGCTTGATGTTGCTTAAAATCTGCACTTTTACCGACTGGGAGGACCCACATATTCAATCTTAATAGATAAAACATTCCTCCTACCACGAGTTCAGATTGACGAGCAGAGAGACACAAAAGCGCATTACTGCTCGAAATCGTGCCAACGTTCAAAGCTCGCTGAACTACAAAGTTGATCATCTACAGGATATTAATTAGACCGGTAGTTCTCTATTCCCACGAAACATGGACATTGCTAGTGAAGGACAAACGCGCCATTGGTGTCTTTGAACGGAAGGTGCTGCGTATGATTTGTGGTGGAGTGCAGATGGAAGATGGAACGAGGAGGAGGCGAGTGAACCACGAATTGGATCATCGTACATATCGCTGAAATACGTCGACTACGATGGGCTGGGCATGTCGTAAGAATGTCGGACGACAGCCCTGTTAAAAATGGTTCTCGAAAACGAACCAACGGGTACAAGAAGTGGAGGCGCACTAATACTAATACATAAATGGTACCTGGCATCGAAAGTTCTTAATTAACAACTGTGGAAGTGCATTCAGAACACTAAGTTGAGGATAAGCCATAAACAAATTGTGAAAGCAATAAGCTTGAAAACCTAAGAAAGCAGAAAGAGGGTAAAACATCCCACAACCACCTTATTTGACATTTTCCAACTCCATCGATTTTTTGCCAATCCTAACTACCAATAAATCATTAAGGAAGAGCTCCATGAAAACAGAGCCCAAGGGGCATATTCTTACATCAAAATAAGACTCCTGACACTTCAACGCCCCTTTGAAGCTTTTCAACAACAATGAAAAAATGATCAACAGCTTACACACATTTGAAACCCGTCACACCATCCGCTTGAAAGAAGCCATAAATCCCATTATATGAACCTTCACCGTGACGAGCGTCAGTGTAAAAACATGATCCCGACATAAATCCTTCGGGTCTCATTACTCAATTTCCGTACCGGCGTTTACGAACGAAAATGAAGACGCTGTGATGATGCTACTTGCACGAAGAAAGGCGGGGTGCGTACTCACACATCGCACTTACCTGAGAAAGCCGATCAGCGACGGCCCTGGCACATTCATTAAAGCGTATGATTGCTTTTGGAAATCAGTTTTCCTATAAATACCACCCACCGGGGCACGGTGGTGATTGTTGGAACGAAAATGGGTTAGAATAGAGAATTTATCGGTGATCCCTACATAATACGATAAACTCAATACGAACATATAAAAATAATAGTTATTCAAAATATTAGAGGAAATAAATCCACATTTTACGTCAAGTTGGATATGTTTCGGATTGGGAATAATCAATTCCTCATAACATGTTTGTTAACGATCCAAGATATAAGTAAAATGGAACATCACGTCACTTTTGTATAGTTAACCCTATTCCAAGCATCAATTTCAACTATCCAAAAATTTTCGTAGTACACTATTTTTATGGCCCGTTAAAATCCCACTGTGCAGTGGTATCACATTCATGGCAGCTTCCAAAGCAAAGCATCGTCTTACTCCGGTAGAATGAAGTGGCTTTCCTCTGCCGAGAGTTTCGGATTAATCGAAATCCGATTTCGTAATCCACCGACATCGATGGAGACCCGAATAAAAATGAAAAACAGTAAGCTGTTACTTCTTATTTTGTGCGCCATTCAAGTGAACGGCTTGGTTGGTTGAGATTTACGACTATCCGTTGCAATGTCACGTTTATGGTAGGTCCACTTTTTGCTCCAGATTTAATCCTCCTGTCAGTTACAGTGGAAGGAAGGAGGTCGATGGCTGCTGTGCCGTTATGAATTTTTTTCGGTGAAATCTTGAGTAAATCATTTGAAAAGAAAAAATGTCGATTCGAGTACTGTATTTAATTTTGCAAGGTCTAAAACGTCGTTGACAATCTTGAAGATAAAGATGATAATGACGATAACAGAGATGATCATATTTACTCCGCGCAGCTGCTACTAGTTATGCCAATCTACTTCGAAGCAATGTGAAAGCTCCCCGTTGCCAGTGGCAAACGTAAGTCCTGTAAGTAAAACTGACGTAATTAATTTATCATGAGAATTTAAAAATGTTTCCTCCTCGCTTAAACATAATCCCTTGGACCTATATTCCATTTACCGGCAGCGGCGGGCAGAGCGATGATGTCACTGCCATCCTTGTTGCCTAGTCCACACTCTTCGCTCGCAATTTCCCATTCCAGCTCTCACCAAAGAAGTCTGTCGCTCTCGTCCATTTTTATGAATAATTCCCCCCGTGCGACGGACTTCACCCCAGCCTGGAACAGAAATCACAAAAAACGTCAAAAACTTTTCCAATCCTCCCGGCCAAAATCATTCACTGAATGGCCGCTGAACTCGTTCAAATTTCATCTTATCTAATTCTCCGATTCGGTTCTAATCCCATCTGATGTGTTTATGTCTGTTAAAGGAAAACTTTTCTCGTTGATATTGTGAAAAATGGACCTTGGCCACCGAGCGGCGGAGACAACGGCTAGCTTAACTGAAGTGAGACGGAACGCGTGCAAATGAACGTAAGGATCCTAATCCCCAAACAGCAATTTGCCCTGAAATATGCAGATGAGTTGTTAGTCGATTGCAAGTCGGAGTGTTCATTCGAGCACGGATAAACCGACGGGCGCGCGTGGACTCCCACATTTCCTCCCGCTCTTCCGGGAGTCCACATGGGAGTGCTACCGATGATGCCAGCAGTACTGCCATTGCAATGCTGAGAAAAAAAAGGATGATTAAATTAATCAATAACGATATCCTATCCGGAGCGGAAGCGCACATCAGCAAGTCAGTCGGCCAATCGGCCGGCTTCGAGGTTTCTTTGGACTAGGGAGACGATCGGCAGAGCACCGGTTGGCAGGGGCTAAGGTGGGCTAAGGAATTGTGGGTGTAGTAGAATTCAGCGACGTGATTCGGGTGGGGTTTTCTTCTTCCGGCAGGGATGGCTGATAGTGATTTGATTGTGAGGTAAGAGCGAAGTGTGAGTGTGAAATTGGCTCTGTTATTCGTCACCAGTATGAGAACTAGCCTGGGTTACGAATATATGGGTAAACATAAATTTTCGTTCTACTTTGATTTTTTGGGGCCCTTTGGGTCTTCTAATGACGTAGTAAAATTTCAGCTCGATGGGTGAAACTATATTTTCGCGGCCGCGGTTTAAATTTTCCATAGTTTTTTTTCAAGGGGAAACTTACTTTAGGAAAGAAGAATCTGGTGAGGTGAAACGTTGTTCTCGAGAAAGATCAATCCTTTCACTTCCTGGGAAGTTTTCAACGGAAACATTTCTTCCAAGATTTCCAAAATTTCCAAGATTTCTCATTAGGCTGGGACAAAATTCAAATTCCAGTTCCAGGATGATTTTCGGAAGCCTTTTGGGCCTAATGATAACAAAATTTCTGCTCAATTGGTGAAACTATATTTTAACACCCGCTGCTTGTAAAATGTAAAATGTAAAATTACATAGGATTGAGGGAATACATAGGAAACACTTTTTTTTTCAGATAGAAAAATCTGGGGATATGACCCGTTATTTCTTTCTTAGCATTTCAAGCATAATGCTCACTCGCAACTTTCGATGCCAGGTACCATTTTTTGCTTTGGTATGATTGTGTGGATAGTACAATCATACCCTATGCCCAGGGAGTCGAGAAATTTTCCTTAACGAACAATTCCCAAACCAGACCGTGAATCGAACCCAGCCGCCTCCAACATGGTGTTGCTTTGTAGCCGCGCCCTTACCAACTGAGCTAAACACTTCCTGGAAAATTTTCCAAGGTAACTTCTTCGAAGGTAAAAACTTATTGTTATCCAATCGAACGGCTTATTGGACTGTTTTGTTTTCTAGCAGTACAGTTCCTCTATGCTGAGTGAACGCCCTAAACAACGTAGTTGCTTTGAGCAGACAGCAGCATCTTGCAGCTGACAGCCCAAGTAACATTGCCAAAACCGTTCTGCCTCTTTAAGTTTTATGAAAGTTTTATGAAAGCCATTAAAAATCACCTTGGTTTTATTATGGCATCAATAGGTTTTATATTTTAGTAAGGTGTATGAGAACCTACACAGCTTGTATACAACGATTTTAAAACCTAGTTTTCTAAACATTCCTTTCACTCTTATCAAAAAATTTGTTTCGAATTTATGAACTCGTAAAATGCTGTTTTGAAATGCCGCCTTAGGACTCATTCATATTATCTTATCATGGTCAGTTGAAAAAGCATTTTAAAGCCATTTTGCCTCCAGTGAATGCATTTAACGGCAAATTGGCATTGGGGAAAGTCATGACCAAGTGACCAAATAGTTTTATAGTAGTCATTGCAAAGATTGGTTTTTTGGCTAAACTGTGATTTTTTCCAATAGATATAATGAGGCTCAAGAGAAAATTTATATGTGAAAAAATTAACGCACCAAATTTTTAATGTTATGCAAATGAACGGTAGATCGGAGATCAATTTTGGCATTCATTAAGATAACCTTATTGAATTCCATAAATTTTCAAGAAAATGATGATTTTTTTTTTCTTTATTAAAGAGACTTTTAGCCTCCTGGGCTAGTTCGTCTCTTAACATGATGATTAATTTTTCAAATATATTGAATTTAATTTTGTTTTTGTTGTTGTAAACTTGCATAATCTCCGGGGCGCATTGATTTTCGGATCTTATCGTGCCAATATTCACCTTAAAAAAATTAAAAATTAAAAAAAGGATATGATTTGGAGCATGATATGCTATGAAAAAACAAAACTCAATTTGTTTTGAATATTTTGTTTTTAAACAAAATTTACCGTAACATTAGAACTTTTTTCTTAGATATTATTTACAGTTAAATGAATCAGAAGAGCAGAGAATTGAACTAAGCAGAACAACAAAAACCAACCACGATATCACAGTGAAGTTTGAAAGCTGTGGCCTTTTGGCCGTGCCTTTCATGGCAGCCAATAGGTTTTATGAAGTGGTCATAACAAGCTTCAGAAGAACCTTTTTAATATCTTTATGGTCTCATAAAGGTATAATTAACTTGTTGCCACAACCGTCTATAGAGTGTATGCCATTTTGTATTAATATCGGCTTTAAAGAAGCATAGAGGAAATGTTGTTAGACCAAACAGTTTTGAATGTAGTTTTATCAACAAAGCCGAGAGAAGGGCTGTACGACTGGAATACAACTAAAATTTTAACTAAGGAGTGCGCAGTGGTCCAGAATGCGAATTTAGCTGGAAAAATAAATGTTCAACCTAAGTTTGAAGTTTTCGAGCAAAATTGTCTTTTACAAAGTTGTTTCTTATAATGACGCCCTTCTTTTGGTGCGAATAAAAACTAGGGTGGTCCTTACTTTCATAAAAATCGACAATCTAGCTTTTTTATTTCAGAAACAAAGGCATATATTTTTCACAAAAAAATGTAGATCAAAAACTTTAAAATAACTTTAATAAAATTAATTTTTTGTAGCTTTTGAAATGACCGAATTAGATCAATTTTCTCTACGTAGCTTAGGGTGTCCCTATAAAAATCAGGAACTTTTGGAAAGCTGAAATCGTCGCTTTCGTATGTCAATTAAAAGTAATTATGGTTTTTGTAAAAAAAAAAAAGGCTTTTTCCACTTGTTATCTGAATTTGAATTAGAGATGGGCAAAACGGTTCAATTGAATGAGCGGCTCAGAGCAATGTGTTCATTAGAATGAACCGGCTTATTTGAGTGGCTCAATGGCTCTTACACTTCCTTGGGAGGATCCGAACACAAACCCAGATGAAGCCAGTTTGATCCTGGACACTTGATTTAATCTCCATTGTAGTTACTCACAACCCATATGCACCGAAATATGTTTTGGTGATATCTCCGAAACTAGTTTTCTAATTCAATTAAATAATGAAGGCAGTTGTTTAGTTGTTTCATCGACATCCGTCCAGTGGTCGAAAAAAAGAGAGTCGCGCATACCTTAACTGTAGGGCTTTCGTAAAGAGAGTTCCCCGACCAGGGGTGCTATTATGCCAGATTTATGTGGCACTGCCAGACTTTTTATCGACAAAAGGACAAAAAGAGAAACCCTGCATAATGCCAGACTTTTTGAAATTAGAACAGATTAAAAAGAAGCGTCGTTCAATTCTTCTCCACTAAAGCATTGATCAAATAGTGTAATTCCACGCTTGACTGTTAGTAAAGAATGCAATTATACGAGTCAAAATACGACTAATTTTGGGACAAAATTTGTAAAGGGCCTATCAACATTTGTAAAACCTCTTTTACCTTTTTCAATTGTTAGTCCAGATTTTAACATTTCCGAGTATTGCCAGATTTTGCCGGATTTTTTATTTGTGATATGCCAGATATTTTTTTTGCAAAAACTAATGGCAATTCTGTTCCCGACCCACAATGTTGAGTCATTCGGCTGGAGAGAGGGAACAAGCAAAAATAGCAAAACATGTCTGTTGAAGGTTCTCGGTCCGGTCGGTGTAATAGCCAGGAGAGAAAAAGAGCAAAATGAACGAACAACAGGCACAGCTCAGATATGTGACAGCGCCAGCAGTTCATTTTGCTTGAGCCGTTCGTGGTTCAAAACGTTCAAAACTGTTCGTAGTGAGCCGCCGTTCCATTTTGAACGCCGCGTTCATTTGAGAGCCGTGGTTCGATTTTCTAGAGCTGTGGCTCGCTCATTCTTTTTGAAGAGCCGGTTCTAATAAGCGGCTCATGAGCGCTCAACCATTTCTAATTTGAATGCATTTTTATTATTGCATACTTTATCTAAAAACTGGTGTTAGACTTTTTTTTAAATTGAGTAAAATACATTTAAAAAGACTAGAATTTTATTGGAAAATCATAAATATCTCACTAGGGGTAAAATGTATCGGAAAGATTTATAGGTCAAAAGCAACAACTTATTAAGTTCTAAAAATCATTTGAAAAAAAAAACGTTCTTGGCAATTTTTTGATAAAAAAGTTAGAAACAAAACCTTGTTTTAGTATGTGTGTGGTGCGTACTTTGAGTACCGCAAGTGTAACGCATGCTGAACCTTGTATGCGCGCACTCATCGTGAGATCCGGTTGTTCGGCATCATTCGTAATCGCAGCAACCATTGCAACTTCCTCTTTCGACATTGGACCTTCCTAGAGGTAAGACGTGCAGCACACCCAACGCTGGGTGGTTTCCTTTGGCCCGGCATTTTAGGTATTCACAGCATGGACACCCTAACAAGCTAACCCCATGAACAAGCTAACTAGGGAAAATTGTTCTGAATCGGCTTATTCAAAAGCTACCACAATATTTTGTTGGCAACGTTGATTGAAATTAGCTAAAAAAATGTTCACCTATATTTCAACATATAAAACATTAAGTTTTATATTTCAATAAACATAAGAACGAACCAACATTATCGATGTGCTTAATTAAGTTAATGCAAAATAACTGAATTTTATAGGGGCACCCTATGCAACGTTGGAAAAAAAAATTTATTTATTTATTTATTCATCTTAGCTCATTGGACTTATTGTCTATATGACATAAACTTACAACTAAAATAAACGAGCATTGCAAATACGAGCCAAAAAGTGAGCAGAATATTTGCCAAATTCAAACAATTCCTCAACAGTCGAAAACTCTCTTATCATAGATGTTAGTGGTTCGTTGTTACCAAACGCTGTTCTATGGAATCGTGGTTGAAGAAGAGTTGAGAGAGGAGCCGTGAGCAGTCGACCTCTCCATTCAAAAATTTGGCAACAAAAACCGGTTGTTGATTTTTCCGTCGACGTTCCAAAGTATGCAGTTGCAGTAGATTGCAGCGCTCTGAATACGGCGGGAGATTTTGCAAATCACGCCATGGTAGATTACGTAATGCAATCCGGATAAACCTACGCTGTATTTTTTCGATCCTCAAGCTCCAAGTCAATGGATAAGGAAGTCAGACCAAGGCGGTATTTTCTAGGATCGGTCGTACCAATGAGCAATAGAGAGCCTTCAGGTAGTACGGGTCAGTGAAGTCTCTTGAGATTTTTGACACAAACCCTAGCTGGTGATTAGCCTTAGAGATCACAGTGGAGGTTAAACGATAATTGATGATCCAGTAGAACACCTAAGTCGCTGAACTGGTCGGTTCTATGTAGAACGACGCCATTAATGGTGTAGTCGAAAACAATCGGCTGCAGTAAGACGACATTACCATATACTTTGGAATGCTGATCATAAGTTTTTTTTTCCGACAGCACCAATCAGTGAATCAATCCAATAATTCATTTGGTCCGAGCAACGACGGAATTTCTTCCAACGTTAGGCTTGTTGCTGTATAGAATTTGCCGTCCTGATGCTTTGAGTGTTGGTCGTTCGTGGCGCGAAGATGTTTTACGGGAACTGTTGTGACGTGTCGGTTTCTTTCTTTTGTTTTCGACTAGCGCAGCAGCCTTAAATATGTGCCTGAGTGACTGATCTGATAAGGTGTAGCCCAGTTAGAATTGGAACATAGACTATTTCGCATATTTCGGATAAACATTAACAAAATAGTATTCTGTTTTAACTAAAAGTTCGACTTAATGTGAACTTAAGAGGGAAACTACAATAAAAAATAATCATCTCGATTTCGAAGAAATTTGCGGACTGTTCCCGGAATACGTTTCATCAACCGGCGCACATTATTCTCATCCATCGTTTTGGCAATCTTATTCCGCTTGTTTCTCAACTCATTGATGCTTTTGACGACACTGCCATTCGCCTTCAGTTTCCTCTTCATAATTGCCTTAAATCTCTCTATCGGTCTGAGCTGGGGACGGTTTGGTGGGTTGAGTTCATTCGGTATAAGCTGAATCCCGTTGGTTTCATACTACTGTAGCACTGTTTTACTGTACTGACAGCTTGCAAGATCTGGCCAAAACATGACAGGTTCATTGTGGGATCTGATGAATGGCAATATTTGCTTTTGGAGACATTCCGTTCTGTACAGCTCTGAATTAAATGTCTTATCAGTGATGAAAACCTTAATCAACCTACGGCAGGCACAGATGCCTTGCCAATCATGTATTTACGTGCAAATTTATCTGCAAACATAAACTTGAATTTGGCAGGCGCATCTCCCCGAGCCTCTACATAGGCTTCATCATCCATGAGGAGACAGCCATTGAATTTTGTCAACACCTGATCATACCGTTTTCTGGTACAAATTATGGTACAGATTATGGTTCTGCTTTTGATCCCTATTTGGTTGTCTACAGGCACGGTATGACTTGAGGCCTTCCGGGAGACAAATCCGTTGCACGATACTGCGTGCGACGCGAAACTTCTTGGCCAAATCGCGGTCTGAAATGTTGGGGTTTGCCTTAATGTTCTTGATAACTTTGCTCCACAGTTGACGGTTGACAGTACCCGCCCGACGCTTTATATGAGGCTTTCGATACGTCGAAAAAGTTTCTCTGTACTCGTAACACGCCATACGACATTTCGGGGAAAACCTAACACCTTAGCAAGTTTTGGCCCAGACCACGAAGGGTTTTCCAAATGATTGCGCACAATTATTTTTCTTCTTTCTTCTTCCATTTTGTATTTCACTGAAATACTTTTGAACTGCATCGCGGAAAAAATCTTCTGATGTTGTTATTGTTATAGGGAACACATAAGATGTTATAGTTTACAAATCCGGTCACTAGGGTCGCTGTAAGAATCAAAAATGGATGTTCCAATACTAAATGGACCACACCTTATCCTCACCGTTGCAACGCCTCATGGAGTTCCGAGAGTGTTTTAACACTTCGGTTACTGTCATCGTTTCTTTTTTCTTTGGGAGCAGATCCATGCAGTGAAATGGACAAAATCGTTGACAACAGGTCAGGTTGCTTTTCCACAATGGATGGTCTACCTACAGCAGAACGCATATTTCAATATTCTTTCGCTTGGGGCACGTTTTCGAGCAATGATTGCATAGTCTTTTTCTGCTCAGAACGGAACTTTTTCTGCCTTTCTTGGGCTTTCACTTACTCAGTTCGTCTTCCTTTTTCTTTCATTCCAATATAAGTTTCTTCAGCCGGGTCACATCTTCTTCACGCTCCCTCAGCTCAAACTTAAATAATTATGATGTAGAAGGAGATGTTCGCTCATCACCATGAGGCACCATCTCCTTCTTCATCATAATCGTTACTCCACGCACACAGAATACAAAAACATAACAATTAGAGTATGCTGAAATAATTGTTAATCTTCATCAACATCATTATCTAACTGAAGTAATCCCACAGGTATCTTACAACATCGTCACAGATTTGCGCTAAATCATTTTTTTCAGTTTTTGTTGGGCTGGCGCCGTCGACGCAGCAGGACGTTTTACACAAGAGCTCCCGCAGTTTCGGTTGGAATTTCCTTCTCACTATTTGTAACAGTCGTTGCCTCTGGTGTACCCTTTGCAGTTGGTTTACTAGTACTTGTTTTCGCCCAGTACTGCAGTTATTTTCCATTCTGACCCATGCTGTTCTTCACGAAATAAGAGATCTTTTCCAAAACCAATGATGCGAATTCTTCTGGACGTTTTTTTTTTTCAATTTATTCTTGAGCTTGAATTTTCGTTTTTGATGGGTAGGCCTTCACTACGCTACCACACAGTTGCTGGAAAAGCTGATTATGATTAATTTTCACTTGGTTTTTCACTTTTTAAACCACATTCTTTCATGCAAAATTGAGTATAATGTAATAAATTGGGCACAGCCCTCACAAAAATACAGTGGAGGCTGAAATATTTGAGGTTAATTTTATAATATTTTCTATTTATTCTAGTACTAAAAACAACCATACTAATGAATAAAAACCACTCGTTTTGCATTACTGAAACAAACATAATTTTATATATACATATCAATAATACAAGTACATTCATGATGGCGTACCAGGAGACCCTTAATATCTGCAAAGGTGCGGTCTTGAGCAAAGTTGTTCAGAAGGTCAAGTGCATTCGAAAATTGAAGCGTTTTGTTTGGAATTCCACCACTACGTGGCGCTAGTAAGCATACGAAATTGAGCATTTGCAAATTGTTCTGTTTCGAGATTCTGATAAGATGAATTGTTCTAGTCATCAGCAAAGTTGTTCAGCAGCTCATGGGCATACAAAAAATGCGCCGTTCTTTCGTAATTCCACCGCTATGTGGCACTAGTAAGCATGCAAAATTGTGTATTTTCAACTTGTTCAATCTCGTGATTCTGATAAGATAGAAAGTTCTAGTTTTCGGCAAAGTTGTTCAGAAGGTCAAGAGCATTCACAAAGAGAATTTTTTTTTCTTGCAACCACAAAATATGTTCAGCTCAAGGCAATTTTCATGGTTAAAAGATATACGTGTATACGTGTGGATCAAAGTACAACAGCGCGAGTGCACAAAGATTAACGAGTTTGAACGGAATTGTAATTTAAGCTATATCCATATTTAGAGCATTATTGTTAACTTAAGATAGGTCTACAGATTAGTGGAAATTTTTCAATGTTATATTAAATATTACTCAAACCCTTCCAACTCGGTTTTTTATTGAATCGATCTGTAGCCAAAACTAGTCTCGTGACACTACAATTGAGGTGTATACATGTGAGGACATGGCAGCATTAGCATTAGTATTAATGCAATCCAAACACCAAACGAGTGAATATTAAATGGAAAATTTCCTTCAAATCACAAATAACTTATTGCTTAAACATGACGTAAAACTTCGTGTCTCGGTCCATGGGTTTTTTTCTGAAGGTTTTCGTCTGCATCGAATATTGATTGTCCCACCTGTTCGCACTTCATTGGTTGATCCAAATCTGCTTAAATTCAAGGTTTGTTACTACCTTCATGTTTTCGAGTTTCAGTTGAAAATTTGTATGTGAGTGCACGCCTCTGCTCTATTTGCCGGACCTGTGTCCTTCCATCACATCATTGAAGCTAGGGGAAATGTAAATTTGTAGCGTCAAGCGAGGATTAGAGCTAACGACCGGCAACGATTAGAGCATGGACAGAAAAAACACGAGCAAAGTAAAATATGCAAGGGATTGCCTTCCCTTACACATCCCATCCATCCATCCATCCATCCCACCAGCCAGCTTTGACAGATTTCGGATCGAAAAGTGGGAAACGACGATATCGAGCCATAAAATCGAAAATTGTTCATTGAATTAGAAGTGAGATTAACGTGGCGGCGATGGCTATCGTCAAACTCTCGGCGGAACTCGGTCAATCGGGGCTGCTCGTTATTCGACAAATTAAGTGCTCAGTGGGTTGGTCCTCGGCGGGTTTCATCGGTCTCATCTCGTTGGAGCTCCGGTTTTTGTGTTGGAATATTTAGCCCCCCAGGATAACGTTAACTGCTGCTGCTGCTCCTGCTAGTGGTGGGAAGTTTTACCGAAACGTGTCACCGAAGTTCCGCTGTCAATTATCGTTGCTGTCAGGTCCCACCGAAAGTAACTTTATTCACTTTTGCCGATAAGTGATGGCTTGATGTTGATGGAAGAGCGATAAACTAACTTCGTTGAAGATACTTCCTGGAATTTTTTGAACTGAGTGACTATCGAACTTTATCGATCAGCAGGAGAACGGGAAATTCAAATCGATCAATCAAACTTTAGTCGGTTATTTGCTGTAATACAGCCCCCCATAGTAAACGAATGTATACATGACAATTTATTTCATTTAACATTGACTTGATTGCGTAGCGTAACGAAGAATCCACCGGACTAACCAATGACGTGTTTATAATGAGATAATAGATAATTAATATTGAAATTATTTCCTCTTCCCGGTCGACCACCACCGACCGCGAAGGAACCGACTAAATCCAACTGACCGTGTTATCCAACGACAAAGCGCCACAGGTCCGGTCTGTCACCAACATCCGACCGACATGCAATGAGACGATGGATTATCGCATCCGCTCCGTTGGTTCTAACGCCAGGAGATCCAGCAAATTGTTTGTACCTCATAAAATCAGCCCCAGCGCCCCAACCGCTCTCGCTGCTGGGTGCTGAAAATCTGCTCGACCACTCGGTCCGCTGCGTTTGTCCGGCCCAGCAGTAGGTCATTAGCAACTGGGCGGGCTGGCGGGTGTGCACCTAAATATGTATGTACGCAATACCCCCAACTAACCGTCAGTGTAACGATTCCCACCGAACAAATCATATTCAGCCGGCTTTCATGAGTACCGCTTCGGTTCGAATTCCGGATTGAGGAACAATCTAGATCGAAATATTGTATGCGGAAATTCCAAAACGCTCTAGGATAATTTGATAGTTGAAATCTCCAACTACACTAAAGGCTGAGCGTCCGTAGTCTGAATCGAAACGGTATTCTTCGTATGGGAATTGACCGACTGGAAACGGATGAGTTGGCTCACCTGACTACACACATCTAACTGGGGCGCCTGGTCAAGCGGTGATGCATTTCTATTCATTTGAAATGAGAACCCCCCTTAGATTCGTAATATTTTATTAGCTGAGATTCCGGGGACATTCACGCATGGATGAAATAATGAATGTCGAGCGTTTGCTTATTCAACGAGCGGGTTGTTACGTAGGTTTAGTCGTCATCGGCATTTGACTGACGATGTGGAAGAACTGTTATCAGCATTATGAAGAATTTTGAATGGATACAAGCAATTTACATTAGGTTCCGTTCCATTCGGATTGAGAGGCATGAAACAAGATGCATGGATAGCGAATTATTCAAGTCATTTCAAGCTGATTGATTATGACTCAACTTCTTCCACTTGTCAAGTTGCACTTTCTCAGATATTGATTGACAGCTTTTCATGTCATTACTAACTTACTTATGCCGGTCCAACGTCTTTTCTCCAGTTTCTGGACTGTCCTACACTTCCAGGATCTTCTTCCACTTTGTCTAACAATTTTTCTCACTGCGCATCTCTGAGTCGGATTAGAGGCAAATATCAATTTTTCGGGATTATTGTCCTGCATTCTTCCAAAATGCCCCACCTACTTTTGCCGTCCAGCTTTAGTAACTTTCAGGAAACCATGTTCACTAGAGTGTTGCAACAACTCGTGACTCAATCTTCTCCTCCATACGAGGCTGAGGATACTAACTCTTAATAACGCTTAACAGCCGGTTCATACCAACAAGTAAGCCTATCCACGTTAAATTTCGGACATCAAAATAGTAGCAGCAAAATCATTCTCACATAATTCAACAGAACCGATTGTTAATTTTCCAATAATAGAGCTATATCTACATTAGATACAGTTGATTTAGATGTTAATGTTTAATTCTCTTACTTTCTGTGATACACCCGCCATTAGGTTCCATTCGGTATCCTCACTTACGCCCACTGTGACGATTCTCCATGTTTTCTTGAAATCATCGGTACGATTTGCTTTCTTCTTAGTTTCGAAGAGTTTCCGCTTAACTAGAGCCCAGTATTTCTCTATTGGGCGAAGCTCTGGACAGTTTGGTGGATTGCCTGTTTTTGGCACGAATTTGACCTCTTGTACCTTATACCAATCCAGGACGGATTCCGCATAGTGACAAGAATCAGGCCAACAAGTCGTGGCTTCTGATAAACGGTAGCAACCACTTTTGCAGACATTCTTTCTCGTACACATCCTTATTGATAGTGCCGGTAAAAACGAAACTTTTAGATTCTCGACCACAACTACATATGGCCTGCCAAATCAAATACTTCTTCGGGAGTTTGGAAACCTTCTTTGTACGGCAATGCTCGGCAACGGCGTTCCTTTGCATTGCAGTATAAAAAGCTAGACCAAGCTCTTGACAAGCTCGCGTGCCGCTAAATTCGGATTTTGCTTCCGTTTATACAAAATGCGTTTGCGTAAGTCCTTTCTTGTCCATTATTTTAGCCGGTCTCCCTTCAAAACTCCTACGAGATGTTCCTGAGGATGCCAGGATACGACAGATGGTTGTAACTGGAACATTCTCGGTTTTAAAATGGTTCACAGTGAACTTTTCCCCGTGATTCATATTCGTTTGATAGAACTGTACAATCCCCTCGCGTAATGCTTCTTGCTCGACGGCATTTTGAACACAACCGAACAAGTTGGAACAAAACAAAACTTGCTATTATATTGGGGAGACAGAGAGCATTGATTCACATAATCTCTCTTTTCTCTGTGTACGTTTTTGGTTTGAGGTGAAAGAACTAAAATCATTCTCGTTTTTTAGTTATACATACACTGAAAAAATACTATTAGCAACTAGTGGAAACACGTGTAGATATTTTCCAACCGTAAAATAAGTGACTTTTACGTGAATATCACATAGAAAAAGACATTCTACTTGACTAATCATTTTTATTTCACTGGACACATAAGGTTCACTTGATTTTGCAAAGCATTTTCACTTCCTGAATCACATGAAAGTTAAGTGAATTTCTAGTGGATGTTTTCCGCTGATTATGTGATATTTTTTGGGACTTACGCTGAAGCATTCTCGACGGCAGCCATTACCTCAAAATTTAGAATTGATATTACTCAAAATCTGTACTAGATATAAAACATTGCTGTGAGCATTCTGATGGAATTCAATCTGATGTTTATTCACTAACAATTGAGATATATAAATTTAAAATAGCGAGGTAAGTTTGCGAGAGTGATATAAAAAATAGGAAAAAAATACATGGAGCAGCAATTCACCGTAACCAGATTGGCATTAATGTAGTCAGTCTCGCTTCACTTCAGCACGATCTGGAAGTGATCATCGGTAGATACTTAGCTGTATTAGTTCAGCCGTATGTTGTCCGTGTTTATCGACTTAATGGTTGAGAAATCCTTTTTTCTGGGCGTCCTCCACTCTTCTCAAGGATTTGCATAGGACCAAATACTACGAACTGAACAACATTGAAGTTAACAATAAGTCACTACCTGGCCTCGTTCGTCGTAGAATCAGATTATTTCTCTAAAACTACAAATCTACACTCAGTAGCATAAAAAAGCCGAGCAAAATTTTGCTTCCAAAATACGCGTTGTTCAACCTTCTGTAACTTTGTCAATTATCAATATATTTGACTGAAATTTTGACAACACTATAACTATGATGTTGAAGGAGATGTTCGCTCATCACCATGAGGCACCAAGAGTGAACAACAATGTTTTTGGCTAGAATTGAAAGATATGAAGAGAAAGTTTTTGATAGTTCCGCTAGTGTGCGGCAGGCTCGGAAACATAGCAGATGTTTTAGGAAAATTGAGCGAAAAGGGCATGTGTACAGTGGTACTCGAACCAACGACATTTTTGCCTAACATCCCACTGCGGGGTAGGTTAAAGCACGGACTAAGTCCGCCACTTCAACAGGCAAAAATGTCCGGTTGGAAGACGCTCATGTACCACTGTGGCTTGTATAGTTATTCTAGCGATCTATTGTGTGCACTCTGTTTACTGATGCGCACATGGGAGAGGAACTCTCTCCTTTTTTGGGTTTGTTTTGATTCGCACCGACTGACGATCACTAAAGTCCTCCACTCCTCGCACGGAGAATATATAAAAATAACAATTAATGAACTATAACTATATCAATTTCAAAAATCCGTATTTCTGTGAAAAATTTAGGTAGGATATTAAAATTTTTTCTATGGCTTAAAACAATGTGGCCAAAATATGAACTGTTTTCATCAAGTGGTTTGGACTACAGCTGGCGTCAAAGTTGACGCTATGGTAAATATCGGGCGAAAGCGAGAAATACTCATGTTGGAGCGTCAATTTTGACGCCAGCTGTAGTCCAAACCACTTTATGAAAACAGTTCAAATTTTGTCCACATTAATTTCTGTATTTTTTTAAGCCATAGAGAAATTTTTAATATCTTACCTAAATTTTTCACAGAAATACGGATTTTTGAAATTGGTATGTCAAAAATGACTTTTTTCACATATGTTATGATAACTTCAAATTTATAAAATTCATCAACATAAAATTTTGGTCACATAAGGTGTATACATTAGTTATAGTGTTGTCAAAATTTCAGTCAAATATATTGATAATTGACAAAGTTACAGAAGGTTGAGCAACGCGTATTTTGGAAGCAAAATTTTGCTCAGCTTTTTTTTGCTACTGAGTGTATCTATTTAAATAAAAATGAGTTGGGGTTTCCTTTGTCACGATTTAACTCGCGAGCGGAAGGACCGTTTGGCAAGATTTTTTGTTGGATTCGTCTTGAACACCGGAAGGTTCTTATGATGGTTTGAAACCCCTCCCTTCTCTGGAAAGGGGAGCTCCCATACAAGTGAAGCACAAATTTCTTCATAACTCGAGAACTGATCAAGCAAAGGAACCCAAATTTAGCATGCGGAAGTTTTTGAAGGCAAACAATGTTTCTATGGTAGTCAGAGACCCCTCCCTCCTCTAGAAAGGGAGGCTCTCGTACAAACGAAACAGAAGTTTCTGCATATCTCAAGAACTAATCAAGAAAATGGAACCAAATTTGGCATGTGGGGTTTTCTGGAGGCAAGAAATGTTTTTATGGTGGTTTGAGACCCCTCCCCTCTCCTAGAAGGGGTGCTGTCATACAAATGAAACTGTAATTTCTTCATAACTCTAGATCTAATAAAGCAAATGGAACCAAATTGGGCATGCGGGGATTTTAAAGGCAATAAATGTTTCTACGATAGTTCGAGACCACTCCTCTCTCTCTGTTAGGTTGGGGAGCGGTTTTCCCATACAAATGAAACAAAAGCTTCTACATAACTCGAGAGCTAATCAAGTAAATGGAGCTAAATTTGGCAGGTAGAGGTTTTTGAAGGCAAGAAATGTTTCTAAGGTAAATCGAGACCCCTCCGCCCTCTGTAAGAGGGGGGCTCTCATACAAATAGAACCCAAATTTGTTCATAACACGAGAACTAATCAAGCATATGGAACCCAATTTGGCATGTGGAGGTTTTCGGTGGAGATAAATGTTTCTATGGAAGTTTGAGACTCCTCCGCCATCTGGAAGGGGGAGGGAGGGGGGTTTCCATACAAATAAAACACAAATTTCTTAATAACTCGAGAACTTTTTAAGTTAATGGAATCAAATTTGGCATGTGGAGGTTTTTGAAGGCAAGAAATGTTTCTATTGTGGTTTGAAACTCCTCCGCTCACTGAAAGAGGAGTCTCTTATACAAATAAAACACGAATTTCAGCATAACTCGAGAACAAATCAAGCAAATGGAACCAAATTTGGCATGTGGATGTTTTTGGAGGGTAGATTTCTATATACATAAAAATGAATTCTGTCTGTCTGCCTGTCAGACTCTTATAGACTCGGAAATTTCTGAACCGACCAACGTGAAAATTTATATGAAGGGGTTTTGGGGCTGCATAAACTCTATGCTAAAATTTTCGTTCTATCCAGTCATTGGCATGAATAAACCAGGTTCTTACATTGATAAGAATGCATACAATGCTTTGAACAAATATATGAATTGCATAAATCAAATTTCAAATTGGTTTGATTTTGCCCAAACCACCAACCAATTATCGAATCGATTAGTCGAACTCGCTCACACATGGTCAAATACTGCCCCGACCGGACAGCAACGCTACAAACATCTTGGGTGCGTAACTTGTGTTGGACCAACCAGCGCTGTGCATTTTCATGACGGTTATAAGACTATGACCATCATCTTCTCATGATCATTACAACTCAACTCGAGCATCATTCAAATACTATGTCACTCACAAATAGGTTGATCTCATTTGACCTTTTGTGCTAAAAGAAGCCTACATGACTACTGGAGAATGTGATATGATAAGAGTAGAAAAATCTATCACTCATTAATTTTTTATGAGAACGATATGCAAGACACATTATTTTCAGCATATTAGGTGTTAACGCCTGTGCATACTGAACACTTTCTCATGCTCAAAACACGCTCTCTCTCTCATTTGTAATACTCATAGGCGGATCTGGACAATCAGTCTGGAGGGGGCCTGAAGGGGGCCTGCACGAAGGATTTTTTCCGTTTTTATGAATATTTAGAAGAGCGATGAAAGTAGCGTAAGGACAGGTTATTTTTATTGATGAATCAGAGCATGTTTAATCGAAAAATGAGGTCTAAACACAGGGCAGACTGAGCAGTTATAACATGTTATAAGAATATCTTGATGACGAATTTCTTGTTGAAATTATTTGACAACCGTTATAACATGTTATAACTCTATGTCTGAACAAGGCACTATTCTGCGCCTCGGTGAGGCGAGATGCCTTAAGAGAACCAAGTGTCGTAAACATATACCTCGTATTATTCCCTGTGAATCAAATGGAGAATGGACTCACACGAGGTAACTGTAGTCACCTTACTCGATTCACTGAAGGCGCATCATTTCATCCGAGGCGGAGAATAGATCTGAATCTATATAGAGTAAACTTTAAACTAAAAAACATTAAAACTACAAAGAACAACATTGAGTCAATGAACATTTTAAATTTATATCAAAATTTGGAATGGTTTGGATTACGTGTTTTAAATATCTTCAAAATTGTGTCGGTTGATACTAATTCCTTCACAACTCCGTTCCCAATGATTAAAATTGCCAGATTTGAAAATCAGTGCTGCGTCATGGTACTTCTCAGACATGGTTTAAGTGTGTCTGATGGATGAGAAGCTCGCATCCAGCTGAGCTTATGGGAATGGAAATTAACACCTGGAGCAACCTATATAGATTGGTTGTATTATCAAGTTTCAATTCCGCTCGCAAGGTTTCCAAAGATATATCCAAAGATAAGTTTTTGTTGCGCAAAAAAACTCGAACGACAGTTGCTTCGGCTTGCAGGTCTTGTTGTTTTATATTTAGCATCTGAATAATGGTCTATAAACTCCTGCCCATTTGCCTCAAGCGTACCAAGCTCTTATTTGTCTTACTATCGTTTTTCGATGAAGCTGATGGAGATGCTAGTTCCCGATCAGGAGAAAATAGCATGTGAATACCTAATTTTGATCTTGATAACTGGTTTTGGTATAAAAGAGCTCATACTAAGAGGTAAAATACCTTAGCAAAATACCTAAGAACTGCAAGCAAAATATCTCTCAAATACCAAAACTTGTTATTTCAGATACCTGAGAATACCTGAGAGGTATTATTTTGTTATTGCCTTACCTCAATTTGGTATTCACATAACATTGTGCGAACAATTTTATATTATCCTCAGGTATTTTACCTCTTAATCTGAGCTCATAAATACCAAGGCCAGTTCAAGTTATTCGCTCCTGCTCGGGTTAAGGAAGAATACTAGCGTCGCTTTCAATTGTTTCGGAATTATCAACGAGAGATGAATGGAATCGAAATTTTTGGTGTTCCGAAGGAACAGTACAGAAGTACATTTGAAGTCAATATATTATCGGCCCTATGGTTTTCGTATGATATTTGATATTGTCAAATTAAGCGTTTTGATATCAGCTATTAGCTTAAAATTGCACCTCGCCGAAAAGTTCGAAAATACCTGGGGTATGGTGCTCCCAACAACCCGTGGTCACGGGCGCCAATATTTTTTTTTTCAAAAATAACTATCAAAATGAACTTAAAAAAAGGAAAAACCTGGATCTGTTGCACGTCTATGTTTTCCTGGAAAAATCCAAATTTCTGAAGTATATGGATGTACCTACCTATCTTTTAATTTTTCATTTTTCATTTTGTTCATTTGTCCAGATTGTAAATTCAAACACTTCTCTAATTAAATTTACTGAATGTATCTTCAGTCAAAATAATACTGTATTAAAAATAACAGTTATTTCAAATTAAGAGATTTGTTTTCAGTTTTTGAAATGTGGATATTTTTCAACCATTCGATGGAATTCGATTTAGGTTTCTTATTAAATAACTCTTTGAAAATTATGTGAACAATTCTGTGAAAAAAATACAAAGAAACATTTTAAGTTAACGTGCTAACGAGAGTTCTAAAAATTTGAGAGAGAATTTCGAGGATTATTTAATCAAAAACCTACTGAGAAGTTCACGGCAGTTCGAACTTTAGAATTTGATTGGCATTGATATGGAATAATAATCCATGGAATCCATGGGCATCCAAATTCCATGGAAAGTTTTCGAATTTTTTTGATGGTATAGCAAAAGAATATAACAAAAACAGAATAGGCGAAAGAAACAAATGCATCTACCGTGTTGAACTTTGTTGAATTTTTAAATTTTCAAGTACAGTATTCAAAATGGATTAAAATCCCCATGATAGATGGTTTGGCAGAAATTTAGTTGTTAAATAATTTAAAATTGAATACTTCTACAAGAATGAATTCTTCGGAAAAAATATTCATTCTTTCAAAATTTTTGTATTTCGTAAAAGAAAATAGATGTTTTTAAAATTTTCTAAGCTGGTAGATTAGATGTAATTATGAAGACTGTTTCAAAATTTATAAACAGTTTAAGGGAACAGTTCAGGAAATTCAATTACTTCTAAGTTTCTGTCAAAACTTCAGCTCGATCCATCCTTCGAATGCTGACATAGAGAATGTCAAATATGACAATTTGGTATGAAAAACTGTAGATGTATCTAATATTTTCGTCACCAGTGTATACTCGGACCTATTCCAGCCCAAAATAGAACCTTTTGATTGAAAATCAACTTATTCAAAGAAATCTTAAGAATAAATGTAAATCAACTGTTATAAGAAATTTGAAGGGAATTTTGATAAAATTTCCAAAGAAACATTGAGAAGCATTTTAAAAAAATAATCAGAACTCTGTCCCTACTAAGTGAATGTTTTTACAATCAGTATATTTCGGATATTTACCTTCGAGTTGTATTCAAATGGTTCGATTCTTAGAAAATTAAAAAAATATTTTTTTCGATGAGTCCTGCATTGCGACATCACTATGATCAATTAATTAAAATATTTGTGGAAAAGAATAGATAAATAATAGTTTCAACAGGTAACCAATACTTTAAATAATGATGATGATGATGATGGTCCCGCCACTTAAAATTATCTCACCAAATAAAAAAAAGTTTCACGTGCCGCCAGATTTTCCCCAATATTAATGAATAAAATGTTACAAAAAAGTCGAGGAAACTACTTAATTCTAAAACTTTGATAAAGTTTGTTATCGCCAAATTCAGTAAATTAAAATATTTAAAATATAATTTCCTGAAGATAAATAAGGACAAAGATCAACTCAGGAAAATGGCGTCTGGTAAATGGGCTCTAAGGAATGGTTTCAGGAAAGTAATTATTTCCCAAAAATAAGAAGGACAAACTTCTTCTCTGGAAAATTGGTCATGGGAAATGACGTGTGGGAAATAGCATCAGAAAAATCGTTTCCGGAAAACAATCAATTTCCCGAAAACAGAAGGACAGCAACCCACTCTGAAAAATTGTTCCGGGATGGCTTCTGGGGAATGATTCCCGGGGAATTACCTCTACACTGAACCTTTAATTTCGTAAAATAGCTTTCGCACGTTTCGTAAACATGGATTTTGTAGTTAGAACAAATGTATCGTATATTGTATGAAACATTCATAATGCTTTTTATATGGTGAAATGTTATCATAACACTTTTTTGTATAATGCACGAAATAAATTTCGTGAAAACCAACCCATCACTGTTTCTCTTTTATGGTACTCATGCAAAATGGTGTTGCGGCTGGAATGGGCGGGAATAATGTATCCATCCCAAAATAAAATCAAAGCGCTGTCGAGAGTTATATGTTCATGTTCATTAATCAAGCATCTTCTCAAGAGTCATGATGGCCTAGTGAGATCAACCACGGATTCAGTATCAGCTCTGTCCAAAAAATCAGGTTCGAATCCCATGTCAGAATCATTAAAAAACGCTGGACATCTCCACGTGGTTGCGCTTGTTTTTTTCGATTACATTTTCAAGTCGATAAAGTAGATCTGTCAGTCCTTCATGCAACAACGTTTCTTTTTAATTTGTGACAAAATATTCGTACCTCTTTGTATTGTTTTCGTACAATGCACGAATGTTCTTTCTTTGTCAACAAAACCTTCGTGCTTTCGACAGTTGCGCGTGTGCCATTAATTACGAATGTATCTGCATAAAAAGAACAAATCAGATTCGTTGCAGAAAACAACGAATAGATGTGTAAGCATTACCTTCGATTCTGTAATATAAACTAAAATTAACTTTCAGTGTAGGAAAAATGGTTTCAGGAAAGCATACATTTTCCGAAAAAATGAGGAAAGAGATCCGTTTTGGAAAATTAGTCATTCCGAAAAGTGGCCTTTGAAAAATGGCCTCTAGAAAATTACCTCTGGGAGATGTGCTCCAGGAAACAACTTATACTGGGAAAAAAAATCCGTACAACTCCGTAGAGATTATGAATAGTGTTTCATTTCAAATTAGAAATATTTTCCGGAAAAATCCTGGGGGGGCTGCTGAATTCTGGAGGGAGCCTAGCCCCCTAGGCACCCGCAGTAGTTACGCCAATGGTAATACTGTCCCTCTTATTGCTCACCGAAAATTTACTCAATTTTCGTAAAAAGTGGCGCAACTAAAAAATTGAGATGATCCACTTCTTATGAGAAATAAATATCTTTTCCGTAAGACAAAAAGAGATAACAAAACAAATGAAAAAGAATGTGTTTTGAGCATGTTCTTTTAACATTGTCATTTTGATAATAAACATTATTTTTAATGCAGTTCTGCAAATTATACCGCACGAAACTCGAATGATTGTAACTCTGGCAATTATTGACCGATTTAAATTTTTTTGGCACCGTTAGATTGGGCCTTTCGTTGAGGAAAATTTCTCGACTGCCTGGACATAGATTTATGATTGAAATTGCCACACAATCACACTAATGCAAAAAGGGTACCTGGCATCGGAAGTTCTCAATTAATAACTGTGGAAGGGCATTTAGAACACTAAGTTGAGAGCAAGCATTAAGCTAATTGTAAAAGCAATAAGCTGGAAATGCAAAAAGAAGAAGAAGACGATTCAAAAACTCATCCACTTCATGAATATTATCGACAATATCCATCCGGATTCATCTGATTCCCGTAGATCCAGGTTTCCGGTGCTGTGGTCCGGTGCGGACACAATATGGGAATTTCAATTGAATTCCTACATGCTATTTCTATTCCATTGTGGGCCAAATGCCGACTTGTTCCTGGAACGCCCATTCTATAACAGGTTCCTGTGGGGTTTCCAGAGGCCATGAACATTTGTAGAAGAAAACCCTGACAACAAAATTCATGAAATTTCTCCAGAAATTTCCAGAACTCTCTGTGTAGCAAGTCAAGCAGTGAATTTGCTAACTGTTAAATATCAGCATGAGTCTAATATTGAGTAAACTATCGATTAAATTGCATAAATTACGAATGACTTCCGGGTCGTGCTGGTCCTGCGAAACCTTAAGCTAGCAACGACGCTGACAGTCGATACATCGCGTTGTATCCATGGCTGAACAGAAGCCTCACTAAAAGTATTGTCCTATGACATGCGAAACCGTGTTCGACCTGACCGGACCCTGGTACGTTGTGGTATTTGCTAGTAACTCCACACCAACACACCACTTCCCTACTTACACCAATCAGCGCAGCCGGCAAACCGCGTCCGTCTAAAGTAGAAAACGATAGGATATAATAATGATGATGTAGTCAAATCACGTGATATGGTCGTGCATCCCGCTGCTGCCACCACTCCATGTTGTCGTAGTTCAAGACTTGAGGGAAGCACGACACACAGCATCATCACCATATTCAACGGCTATCGGTCGTCGTGATTACCATTGCTATCTGCCAACTGGATATCGTCAGCCGGAGCAGGGCAAAAACAAATGACCATTAAGGGGCGGCAGCTAGCAGCAGTGATATTGTAGGCGTTGGTTACAGATAGTGATGTCCAACTGTGGGACGGACGATGGTTTCGGTTTGCCAAGTGTAATCAGTCGTGGCATTCTGCTGCGTGTTCGACGTAGTTCGATGGATAGACGGAATCCTACAATTTGCTGCCAGGTCAGTAGTTGTTGACCAAAGTGACAATTTGACATCAGTCTGCACTTTGGGCCGGCATACGAAGACAACAGGCCGGAATAATGCCTTCAAAGGGCGGCAAGATTTATCACTTTTGAGTGGCCACGGCATGCTCGTGGAACAATGGCGCAGTTTTGTGCTTTTCAGAAAGAGACCCTGCACTTGGGTTGAGTGGGTACCTACTGATAGTAACGGTCGTGGAAACAGCAGCAGGGTACTCAAATTGCGGAACGGTACAATAGGCAAAGAAGTCTGAAAAGCATTTTTCATTTCCACACAAAAGCAAGGAGGAAGCCGGTCTTCTTCAGTTTGGTTCGAAGCGACGGCGCGATGTGACACCAGTGCAGCAGTGGGAGTGCCATACCTACATACTATCTCCCTTGTCGCTGCTGGAATCGTTTGTCGAACGATGCGGGAGGATTATTTGCTGGATGCATTCTTTGCCTTTTGTTCAATCGACCATCGATGATGATGTGACGTATGAAGCCAGGCTGACACTTTGAAGACTAACTTTTATCAACCGAAGCTATAGTTTTCCATCTCATGACCGACCCGGCAAAATTCATTCATTAACTCCAGCCGTTTTTTTGGTGAGTAAGTTTGATTCCCACCGCAGGTACATTGGAAAAGGTTTATTGAGCCACCCCATGCCAGAAGGAAGCTCTATGTGAATAAGACCGAACCGCAAACCTAACGAACTGGGCAGCCATATTTATGGCCGTTCGTAAATATTTGCCACAACCCATCCCTGCCTCTACATTAAACACCGACTCGATAAAGGAAAGTGACCATTTGGCACAGCTGGCGAGGTCGCCTCGACGGAGATGGACACCAATCGGTATTTATGGGTGCAGCCTTGATGGGGGGAAATTATCGTTAAAATTAAGAGCACAATAAGCTGGCTGGCGATTGGAATCAGGGACGGTGGTCATTCGGAACGCATGGTGGAACCATTAATTTAAAATGGCCGGAAAATGACGAAGCTCACATGTGAAATAACAATGAATATTCAACGAGCCACCGGTCGGTCGGATGGCTGGTTGATTGATTTGCTATGATGTCGTATGTGAAAACATATTTCACTCCCCCCCGTCATCCGTCACCCGTCCCCTCATGCCGTGGAGGGAGAGGACTTGTTTAGGTTGTTTTCATGTATAAATATTATTCCATTAATAATGCTCAGCTACTCTCCACTCATCATATCACATCACCATAACATTACGAAATCTCCGATCCGCTAGGATAGAACGTGGTTACGTAGAGCAGGTTCCCCCTCCATCTGCGTGGAACGTCCAACGTGAGGAAAAATTGCATCATCATCGTGTGCCGTTATCGTTGTGATCATCATTATTTCCTGTGTAAACAATTCCGCTGATGTTCGTCGAACATGCGGCAATGACAGGACCGTTTCTGTACGACATCATTCTGACACAGACACTGACTAACCCACCACCGCACTTTACTTCCGTCCGAAGAATCACTCCCACGCAATCGTGCAAGCGAACATTAAGCACTTTCCAGCATATCATCGTCAGCCTCGTCGGTGGCCCGTTACACTTCCGAATACCCTCCGCCACCCGAACATGTCCTCGGTTTTCAATAAAATCTGACAGTGACCCGAAATCGGAGAAAAAGGATGCTTCTCCTAATGCGCGCATTGGTATTCAAAACAAGCTTCCCCGTTCGGCGCCCCAAAATGGTCAATCTTCGTTAGTTTTAGGTTGTGTTTATTGAATAGGGTACTGGCGCCTTCGCTAGATGATTCACTCGCTTTTGTGAGTTACTTTATTTTCAAAGTAATCAATAGTGTTATTTTCATACCGTTTGATTAAAAATTAATTGGAATAATGACGGATCTCCTTGCTTCATAATATTTTTTACTAATTCCTTAATATATATTGAAAAAAAAATTGAGGACAATTCAAAGGTCAAAACAAATTAACATAATAAGACAAAACCTACACAGAAAAAAAAATCTGAGTTTTTATTGCGATAATTGAACAGAGCAAGCAAAACTTTATCATTGCACACGAAGCAGCAACTTGCGTGAAATAGTTCCTAAAAAGAAGAACTTTTGCGTACAATATTATCCACGATGTATGCAATGTCCATTTATGTGCATTATGTTAAACAGAAGTTCACACTACTTTTTTGAGCAAAAGTTGACGAATTTAAGGTTCCTGACCCTAAAATTGTTGGATGGACCTAAAAAAAAGTGGAGTAAGAGAGGGGTGCTGACCCATGTTTACTCGAAAGGTTGATCGATATGTCGGTATATTCTGTGACGTGAAGGGAATGTCTGTCTCTCGAAGGAAGCATATGAATGATGTTCAGACTTTTGTGAGTTTATATAAATTTGTGGTATGAATTTTGAATTTTTAATTGACCTGTGGAAAGCGAGTAAGCATTTGAATTTCTGAGTGTGCACATAGCGGTTTATGAGGCGAGAAACGTGATTGTGTGCAGTAGTGGTAAATGTACACGGACATCGAAAATGTTGAACAGCTTATTACGCCTTCCTACACTTAATTCCTTTTAAATCACTGCAATTCCTTAAAAATGTGCATTGAATCAATATATTATACATTTTAGATAACTATTTTTTCCGTGCATATTGCGTTACCGGCGTTATATACTTTAGGAGCTTGGATGACTCGTGCAAGTTTAATTTTCTGTTGTCTCCTGAAAGTGCGTGTTGCATCGCTCCACCGTCGTCGGATTAAAAGTTGTCATCACTTGGCTTGATGCAGTCTACTACCAGTGGTGGCACGGGGACTGGATTTTAACATGTTTTAGTAACATTTGACATTTTTCATAATGACCAAAGTGAACACAAGGAATAAGAAAAATACTAAATACAATTGAAAGTGTCATGAAATTCTGCAAATATAAAATTAACCCGAGTAGAAATTTACACACAAGTGCACCGAACTTTTTCTTTAAGGCTAGTATGCAGCTCAAAAGTAATCTGCATTAGGATATGACAAGCACTGGTCAAGAAATGCTTTTACTGTCGGAATTACTTACCTTGTATGCAGCTGAAATGGAGGGCAAACTTCGTAACGTTAGTAACGCCTGCCCATGTAAGCTAAATGGGTGTGTCACTTTTCCTTACGGAATAATATTCCGTTCGATTATTCCGCAAGGAAAACTGACATTTCACCCATACTGAAGCAGTTGTCAAAATTACATCGGCAGAAATGGCAAAAATTACTTCAGGGCTTAACTTGCCAGCTGCATAATAGGCTTTACCGTGAATTTTCAAGGCACAGTACAATCGTATTTCTTCTTCTCACGTTATAGTTTTTGTAACAATTGCATCACGTTCTTTTGCTGATGTCTTTTCATCACTGCACATTATATAAACACAAATATTTCACCAAACCACGCTTTGGACGAATGACTGTCGTGTTGAAGTTCAGTAAACACAACAATTTGAGGACCATACTGGCCACTAAAAGAGGCCCTAAGGGAACCGAGTTCCTCTGGAAAAGTGGCCATATTCAAATATTTTCCAAACCCTGGATTGTGACATATCAAACTTCATGATTTTGCAAAACTTTGTCTTCAGAGAACGTTCTGAGGGTTATTGACCATACTGGCCACTTAGAGTGACCAGTGGTATCAAATTTTTACTAAAACTTGGCTTGCGACATATTTAACTTTATAATTTTGCAAAACTAGGATTCCGGAGGACATTCTGAGGGTGTTTGATGGGCATACGATGTTTTGCATGCATGTTTTTTATGGACATGTACTCACTCTAATACTTGAAATCCGAAATTACGGATTTTTTCGGAAAAACCAGTGCAGATCCACAAACTAGGATAATTTTTTCGGCCTGTGGCAAAAAAACGCAACACAATCCGATAGCTAACGATTGAATATCATAAATTTTATAGTTGAATTTTTCGATCTCAGAGGAGTTGGGGTTGTTAGAGCCAGAAGGCTAAAATTTGCTCGGAAGCATGCTGATAAGCCCACGGAGAACTGGAAGAAGGTTCTGTAGAATGATGAGTCAAAGCTTGAACTCTTCAATAAGAAAAGACGTGAAAGTTTTGTTTTAACTTAACACACTTATATGATTAGTTATTGTATCTGCCTTTTCTCAGTATTCTATGAATACAACTTAAATTGAACATAATTAATTAAAACTCCTGATGTCCTGTGATGTGTTTGTTAATATAATCATAAAGTTTTTCGAAGAAGTTGAAAGGATTATTCGGTGGATACTTTATTTTGCCGATGATTGTAAGGTGATTGAGAAAACCCGCTTTTCATTCACAAAATAACTAACGTTCAACAATCGACAAAATTTTTTGTCATTAAAACTCGAATTTCGGCTCAGTCCTTTGAATTTTGGGCTTTGATTTAATGGACTTTCTTGAGTCGAAAAGACTCGTATAATTGCTGGGTAGAGCACGGTTGTTATTCACAAAACCAGAAACTTTCATGGTATTCTTGTATTCTTGTTGTGAAAAGTTGGATTTTTGATCCACTTCTTAAATGTTGGGCTTGGGTGTTATTGAACAAACCTTCTCTATTTTTTATGTATTTATTTGATTAAATTATCAACAGACAAATTTGGTGTCCAAATGGTAAAAGCAAACTATCCTAACGCTAACAAAAACTGTCTTCTTGTATAGTCTCGCGACGTGTTAAAATCAAAAAGTGACGACACTCAATTGAAGGCATGTTGCAAAGCATTCATTCCAGACTTCGTCCTGTGGAACTCTAGGAGGGAGGTGTTTCAAAAGATAAGGCTACGAGCCTGGAGGGCAGAGCAGTGAAGGGCAGTCTATTCGATCAAACAGCAAGTCCACGACGATAAAAGCCTGTGCGGCCTGACGACGAATTTGAAGAGTGTCCAAATGAATCATAAGGCAGGGACTCTCGTAGCTCGGAAGGTTGAAAGGGTCCCTCCAAGGCAGTTTCGAGGAGCTTATCGGATAAAACGTCGATGAATTGACTCAATAGCTTTGACGCCATTTTGGAATTACGAGTTCCAGACCGGGGAAGCATATTTCAAGGTGGACTCCGCTAATGATCTGAACAGAACAGCAGTACACATCTTGAAATTCTTTAGCCACACGAAAAATGAAGCCGAGATTTCGGGAAGCTTTCGTTATGATGTAGGACATGTAGGACCTTTACTTGGTTGTCTCTTTGCAGAGAAGTTTCAACCAGGGGGCGACCCCGGCGTAGTGGTTAACATCTATACCTCAAACGCCAAAGTCATGAGCTCCAATCTCACCCCCGGACAAGTTGCGAAAATAACCAAAAAGTATTTACGTGACTACGACGGGAGATGAACCAGCCCAGGGTTAAAAATCTCGATGATAAAGGAACAAAAAAAAAGTTCCGACCAAAGAATAGCCGAAGGTAATAGGATTCCAAAGCATACAGTTCACCTTGCACAACCTGTGCACTGTCTCTAAATCTCTTGAATCCATTGGTGATCACAAATTTGTGCATTCAGTCAGTCAGACAATCCATAAAATCGAAACCCAATATTCAAATGTCAGTTCCAAAACACAACAAGTAAAACTAAGACTGCATAGCCGTAACAAGACCATCAATTCCAGTTCGATCATAATAGTCATGGAACCGATTTTACTCTTCAATCATACGTGTTAAGAAAACCTTTGAGCACAAATGAATTTAGGAAGGTTCCATCAACAAAATCGCACAATATTCAAAGGTCAGAGTACAAGGAAAGTAGCACACTTGTTGCAAATAGGTTGTAGTAACTTCAATGTGACTCAACGTCAAGCCGTAGCAACAAATCATGATAGTTTTGTGTTGCTTGGGTGTGGCTAGCAGGTAATCCCATTAAAAGGTGTGCACAGTTAAATTGCATCACTTTAAGACTCGTCCTCAAAAACAAGTCTCTCAACCGATTGTCATGAAACATTCAGGGAGTAAAATGCAATGTATCAATCTTGGTTTAGCTATTTTTATTTCCCTGTATTACTTTACCAAATCCAAAAGCCCGAACTTTCTTCTTAATACCACGCATGAGATTTTGTACAACCGACATTTTTTTCTGCTTTCAACCATGACTTCAACATTTCTTGTTCTGTAGTGACAACTTTACCCAAGTAACAATCCTACTACCTTCTGGCCTCTGTTTAAATTTATGAGTGTTTTATTTTTGCAATAGACATGCTAATTTGTTTAAAAGTAGCTTTCTATGATGCAAAAGATGTGTCGTTAATAATTTTACTTAAGGCTGTTTTGTGAAGATGAACTCTATAACAGTCTAGCTTTAAACAGTACCTAAAACCATTCAGTAATTTAGTAATAAAGCTTCCTTCATATTTATTTAACAGAGCCATGATAAAATATTGCATAAGCACGCTTTAGAATTAAAAAACCATCACTTAGCCATTTGGACTCTGACGAGAGCATGAAGCATTTACTGTAACAACTCCAAAAACCTCCACATACCAAATTTGGTTTCATTTGCTTTATTGGCTCTCGAGTTATGCTAAAAATTATGTTTCATTTTTGTGGGAGTCTCCTCTTCCAGAAGGCGGAGGGGTCTCAAACTACCTTAGAAACATTTATTTCCTTCAAAAAATTCCAGATGCAGAATTTGGTTCCATTTGCTTCATTTGTTCTCGAGTTATGCAGAAATTCGTGTTTCATTTGTATGAGAGACCCATCTTTCTGTGAGCGGAGGAGTCTCAAACCACAATAGAAACATTTCTTGCCTTCAAAAACCTCCACTTGCCAAATTTGGTTCCATTTACTTGATTAGTTCTCGAGTAATGCAGAAACTTGTGTTTCATTTGTATGGGAGCCCCCCCCCCCCCCCCTCATCACTACCAGAGAGAGAAGAGGGGTCTTAAACTATCGTGGAAACATTTATTGCTTTTAAAATCCCCGCAAGCCAATTTTGTTCCATTTCTCTCTATTAGACCTAGAGTTATGCAGAAATTTCAGTTTCATTTGTATGGAGCCCCTCTAGGAGAGGGGAGGGGTCTCAAACTGCCATAGAAACACTTCTGTCTCCGAAACCATACATGCCAAATTTGATTCCATTTGCTGATTAGTTCTTGAGATATGCAGAAAATTCTGTTTCATTTGTATGGGAGCCCTTTAGAGAGGTGAGGTCTTGATCCATATAGACATTTATTGCTCAAAACTTCCGCATGCTTAATTTGGGTCTTTGCTTGAATCAGTTATCGAGTTATGCAGATGGCTTCTAGGGAGTCAGAGGCAGATCTAGACCATCAGAAAATCTTCCGCCTACCTTCTTTATACTAAGTCTCACGCTAGATCGGCAGTAATGGGCATATTGTACGACACCTTCTGACACGGTTTATTATTGTACGGCAGTTTATGAGTGATAAAAAAATTGTTGAATAAGAGTGATTGAGCAAAAATTATCTGCAACGAAACATCAAGCTCATTCCCCAATTTTTTTTTAAGTACAACGTATTTCGTAGTTTCACATTTTAGTCTTCATGAGGATTTGGGAGAAGCAATCAAGGCAAATATGCCCTGACCAGGGTTTTATGAATGTTGTTTTATAACAGCCTTGTAGGATCATAAAATTTTAAATGTTACTTGGGCAGCATGCTTACGAAGTTTGTGCTTCATTGTAGCCCAATATGTTTCACACTGGCCTCTCCTACAGTTTGTGGGATTAGGATCCTTCGGCACGAAATTGACACCATTCGTCTTGTACCACTCCAAATTATCCTTGACAGCCACAAGAGGTTAGGTCCGGCCAAACAATTGTAGGAACGTTGTGTGTTTTGAGAAAAACATTCATTCATTGACCATTTACAGTTGAAGTTGTCACGAAAGGCTTGCTCCGTTTACTACACGAACAAATCCCCTGCCAAATCATTAATTTCTTGGAGAACTTTGATACTTGCTGTTTCTTGAGAGACTCTGGAACATCGAACTTGTCTTTCGCAGTCACATACTGGTTGCCGAGAATTAGTTTAAAGTCCCCTGTTACGTGGTTTCGTCAACATTTGTGTGTAACAGCTTACTGCGCACGTGTTTTAGCTTTCGTCCTTTTCTGTTTTTCATTGCGGTTTGGAGCTTTCTGAAGTTTGAATGAACGAAGCCCGCCTCGTTTCTTTGACTTTTTGCACGAAACTTTTGGTCAAGTGCAGCTTTTTCTGCGACATCCCGGACGGAAACAGTTGTGTTTTGCGTTTAAAGGCAGAAGCCATTCGCTTGTGATCCCTCACACAGTTCGGAACACTTGTTCTACCACTCACCTTCTTCCGATCGACAGTTAAACGTTCCCCGAAACGTTTTATGACACGAGACACTGTAGATTGGTGAATTTTAAATATCTTTCCGATAGCTTGGTGCGAAATAAGTGGGTTGTCGAGGTGCGTGTGTAAAATGTTCTCGGGCACTTTCTGTTCCTTCGACTCCATTTTCGAAACTACGACACATTTCACAATGAGACTCACGCAGTGTAAACAATACACGCTGAGGTCATTTCACCCAAAATTTCGTTGAAATCAATCCAAAGGGCAAAATGTTACAGCTTATTGAAAGTGATGCAATTTAACTGTGGACACCCTTTATTCATAAATTAGGTATGTGCCCTATGACTCAGCCTAGTATGCAACAATCGATTACATTTTTATCATGACTCATGTAGTTTTTCAGCTGGAAGCAAAAATTTAACTAGCTATACACTTGCTAAGATATGTTCAATAAGCCATCTATAGTATGTATCACGAAAAGTTACACAACTCTTTTTATAAGTCAGAAACATTCAGTGGATATGGATTTCAATGTCGGTCTATAGGCACCAAATTGGGTCTATTCATGGATGCAAATTCGTCCCATTCAATAGATTTGTTATTGAATGTTGGCTATGTACGCTTTTTGCCAATTTTCTGATTCAAGGCGTTCCCAGCTGTATTCGCACTACCCAACAAACAATTTTACTAACTATCAAACTATACTTAAACTGCTAAAAGCACAAAGTGATGTTTAACATATGAATTAGCGGTCATTCCGCAACCAAAACATTATTATCTAGCTCTACACAGATTTGTGTCCCTTAAGTTTGTGTTAAGATGAGCCATATGAAAAACATTCAACTAAAACTCAGACATTTGTATTGTAAATGTTACCAATAAAAACATTTTTACTACGCTTTCCATAAGACAGGCCATAATTGGGAACCTAGAAAAAAAATATGTCCCTAACATTGGGTCTATGGTTCTTCATGTTAAATAATTGTCATTTCACCTATGTGACCCGTTAGTTTATAACGTAGTGACTATTTTCTGTACATCTTTGCTTCATTATTCGGTTTAAAGGTTCAATTTCGGCAAATTTAGATCAATCGAAGAGCGTGTAGATAATCTGTTCAGCATAACCAGTAAAGGCATTGTGTCTGAAAAGTTGAAAATCAGAAAATTCACGAAAGTGAACAATTATAAATTCATTAATTATGTCTCAATTGCTTTGAAATAGATCGGTCGTCCTGATAGCAACATGATTTTGTTGATTAATCGCCGAAATAATTACATATTTGGTACATAGGCCGAATCAAGGAGCTAGGCTAACATTACATCCCGTTACCCTATGTGTGTATGGAGATCTCAAACTCACTCTTTTCAAAAAAATGACGCGTTACAAAAATTTTGAGCTTTCATTTGGGTTCAGCGATACAAAAACAAAAACGGTCCGTACTTGACGTACGACGCAGTTATTTTAATCGTGCACTGTCAACCAAGATCATCGTGCACTGTCAACTGCGCCCAATTGAAACATATTCGGAATTTGTAAAGAAAAACCTCACGGGAACTCAAAAACCAGTTGGAAATGAAAAACAGTTAAGGCAAACTGGCGTTCAGCATCAGATAAGATGGATTTAATAGCGTTACAAAACATGATGAGACGTGTGAAACGTAAAATCTTACAGTTTGCATTCGGAAAATTGAGAGCCCATCAAATAATTTTCCTGTGTTTTGTAGACGGTGAACTTCAAAAAGAAAAAACATTGATCATTTATATAATAAACTAATCAGTGTGCACCTTATCATGTTTGACCAATTTTTGACCGTTCCACCCTCTAGCAATTCTCCCGGCTTTGTCGATAAAACGACATTCAAAACTTTTTATGTCTACCAACACTTCCTCTACCCTAGTAGCACAATTGTTGAAAATCAGTCAAAGTAACTTCAGTGTGACTCAATTAAGCCACAACAACGTTTTTCTAACCAATTACGGCAGTTTTATGTTGCTGGATATGCTTCTAAAGCCGAAATTTGTACGAAGTGGCTCACTCTATTGGCGGTTGTGAAAACAATAATAGATCATAACTATTATTTAAATCTTTATAAGACCATAAAGATTTGATAATGTTCTAGTGGAAGATGTGATGACCACTTGAGATCCTTGATAAAACTGATGGGTTGCCATGAAAACTACGACATACGGCCAAATGGCATACAACTGTCATAACACTGACTGTACGATATCGTGGTTAGTTGTTGTTGTTCTGCTTTGTTCGATGCTCTGCTCTTCTGATTCATTTAGCAGTAAATCATATCTAGGATAAAAGTCCAAGTGTTGCGGGAAATTTTGTTTGATAGCAAAAATCCAAAATAAGTTAAGTTCTTTCACAGCGTATCACGCTTCAAATCATACACACATTTACTTTATGGTGAATACTAGCACAATTAGAGCCGAAAATTAATGCGCCTCTGAAAATATGCGAGCTTGCAACAACAAAAATTAATATGCAACAATCGATTACATTTTTTATTATAACTCATAAGGTGTTTGAGCTGGAAACAAATGCACATAGGCCGAATCGAGAAGCTACGCTAACATTACACCCCTTTACCCTATATTCGATAAATTAATCATGAGTTGCCTGAAAATTTATAGAAGTCAATAGAGTCTCCGATCTACAGTTCATTTGCATAACATTTGAAATTTGGTGCATTAATTTTAATTTTTTAAAATCCGTTTTAGCCAAAAAGCCAATTAATCTTCGCAATGACTGCTATAAAAATATTATTTTTCTTATCGCTTATTTTCGTTTCAAAACCACATATCTTCCCTCAATACCAATTTGCCGTTTAATGCAGTTACTGAAGGCAAAATGGTTTCAAAATGCCTTTTCAACTGACCAGAATAAGAAAATATGAATTAGTCCTAACACGGCATTTCAAAACAACATTTTACAAGTTCCTAAAGTCGAAATAAAAATGTTGATAGGATTAAAAGGAATTTGAGAAGACTAGGTTGTAAGATGGCTGTAAACGAGCTGTATATGTCGTCATGAAGCTGGCTTTAATATGAAAATTTTTGGCACCTCTTGGTGCCATAATAAAACCAAATTTATTTTTTGTTGCATTAATAAAACTTAAATTAAACTCAACAAAGCTGGCAATGTATCTTGAGAGGTATAATTAGCATCAAACCTACTGATTGCAGTCTGTGAAAACTACATATGTATCAGAACTCCTTAAGTTGAAAACTAAACTCAAACCAATCAAGTTTAAATCTTCCGACACTTCTTCAAAGACAAAACTCCAACAGCAACGAGGATTAAATGAGCTCATTATCTCGTAAGAACTTCGATAATTGCAATCGAAACTTACGCTCAAAGCAGATTGTGAAACCCCACACTTAATAAGCATACCAGTCATATACATAGTGTTGGAGCCGTTGCAGCGTGAAAGATACTCATCAGTCTTGGAAAACTTTCCTGATCTGTAATTTAGATTAACCAGTCATCTCTGCTAATATTTGCTACGCCAATTCCACCGCCAGCGCGCCGCAAGATTGTCTGGCGGGGACAAAGATGAAATCACCGGATTCATCCAATCAACTGTCCTCAGCGGGAATGGCTCAGATCAATTGGACACAAATTCCCAGAGGCCAAAAAAGCTCTTCGAAAGTAAACGTTGATTTATCGATTGAGCAACTTTCAACCGGTTTCCAACTAACTTCCGAACTCCGGCAAACTTTTTCACCAACATGATTTGTTCATTTTTCAGGCGAGTGAGTGCTGCATGTTTTCCCATGGAGACGCTATCTATAGGGGGCTTCGTTCAACGCGTCGGTTTTGCAATTCGGATGCAAAGTTCGATTCCCGATACGGTCGAATGTCTTTTAGGGTTGGAAATTCGTTCAATTGCCTTGAACCCTGATTTAAGCGACAGGCAGGAGCTTTCAACTAAATTTAATTTTCCGTTCAAAAGAATGCTGACTTTTTCGCAGGCAAACCGTCTCTGCTTGATTTTGCCCAAAAACACTCTTTACCCCTCGCACCCGTTCCCACTCATTGGCTGCGGTATTGATTCACCTGGTGTAAACGCAAACTTGGGGTGCCCAACTGGGCGCGGTAAGAAACCAAAGACCAATCTTTTTGTCAACATCAAATATTTAGGAGATTGATTGAATTGAATTCTCCGCCAAATAAGATGATGGCGACCAAGTATTTCTCGGTTATCAGATGCCTTACGGGGCTATTCGAGCACCAAGAAATGAGCGATGATTTCCCAGGAAAGCGCTAGTAAATGGCAAATTGATTGGTTGCTCGCTCGTGTTTTCCTCTCCATGATGCGACGGGTGAAAATGATGCGAAACTCCGGGGAGAAGTTGAAAGGTTTGATTTTAATTGATGATTTTGGTTCTAATGGTTGCGGACGACGACGACGGCGGCGATGTTGGCCGAGATAGATTGGCTTCGTTCGGTGGAAGACGCCCGAGAAGTTCTGTGCGATACAAATCAAATGAGCCACATTAAATGTGAATCTTGAATGCTCTTTGGAAAATAGATTTCCTAGGCTCTCGGATAACACAATTTGTCGGTCGGTAATGGAAATCTCTGGTACTTCATAAAACATTCAGTGATTTAAAATATCATCATTCAGTCCAAGCCTCCCACAGACAGAAAAAAACCTTTACCACCACCCATTCGTTTGAACATATTTCTTCATCGTGGAAACGCTTGAAATTCAATTTTCCTACCTTCTTGAGGGCCTCGTCCTCGTCATCGTCGTGGTCTTCTTCTTCTCTTACGGCTACCTTTGAGTACGTCGGTAGATGGCTAGGTCATGCGTGCACTGAAGTCGTCTACGACGACGAGGACGACCGGTTGAGTGAAACAAATCGACTTAAGCGCCATTCAAGTTTTACAGATTCCGAGAAAAAAAATCCAGAACTCTCCTGTACTCGCAAGGATGTGGGGATACCAAAGAAAAGAAATATACATTATTTATGCTAATGGTGGCAAACGTAATTTCACACGTGAGTCGTGAAATCTTCGTTCTTCTGCGAGGGTTGTGTGTGTGTGTGTGTGTATTTATGGTACCTTTACGGATGCTTTCAGAGATTTTTTTTCTTCTGGTCGTCACGATTCGGTTCGTCTGAAATGGCGTGGGATACATAAATGCCACATTTGCTGTGTAGGTGAGCCATTCTGTTGCTCCAGCCAACGAAGAAGATGGGCGGACGCCGTCTTGGGAGCCAAATCACGTTAAATTGCCTTAATTTGGCTGGAAACGTTTCATTTCTATGCGATTTTGCTTCATTCACTTTTGGCAGCTTGTGAATCGGCGAATCAATGGCAGCACGAGAGGATGCTTGTCGGTGGAAGGCAGCATCATTCTGATTTTAAAAACATTTTTACGAGCGTATTAGTAGAACGATTGTTATTGGGAAAACTAGGGAAATCGAAACTATCACTTCACTTGACCACTTTTAGAAATTAAGAAATTTAAAACTGAAACTACATACTTCCGAATTATGAATTTTACATTTCAGCGCCAACTTTTTATTAAGGCGAATCTGTCTGCTAATTTATTGGAAGTTGAATACTATTCCTACAAAATGAATCTATCAGCGGATAAAGATAAAGCTCCTCTTCCTTAGAGAGTGCTTAAATTGTATTTGTAACCTTTTGTTCAAGGGAAAAAGACTACGAAAGCCATTGTTTACAAAAGCAGATTCGCCCTAATCTAATGTTGGTGCTGATTTTACAAAAATGTGTTTGATTGAATTTATTTTCTCGTCTCATTCAACTCATTCTTATGTGCCAAACGACGCTTGCATTTGTCGGTCTCAGGCAACCCAGTTACAACTTGACAGCTAAAGAAACTTCACTCCCGCTTCATTTTACTTCAATTTTTTAGTACAGTTGTATACTATCTCTTTTTCTCACACAGAAATGTTACTCAATTTTCGTTAAAAAGTTGATCAACTCAATTTTTGAGTAGATCCACATTTTACGAAAATTGAGTAACATTTCCGTGAGAGAAAAAGAGATGGCATACAATTGTACTCAAAAATTGAGTAAAATGAAATGGGAGTGTTGATAGTTAAGTCAATGTATCCCGATAATCTTGGCGCACTGGTTCTGTCAAATCCAATGAACCCTAGAGTAAATTATCAATTGCACGTATTGGCATCGACTGTTATTTTCAAAGCTGTAGCGCTCATATTCGTACTTGATGAATATAATGCTGACGATATGTTGTAATATTTCCTAAATGTTTAATGGCGGATATTTTTACCCTTCTTACAGATAATATATAGAGGCATAGACACACTCGCAACTTAGACTACTAGCAAAAGATTGAATAATTTAAAAACCGTAATTATCAAATCACTCAGAAATTTCCAGCACTTGAAAAATATTCGAAAGCTAGCAAGCCGTGGATAAATAGGTAGCCTACACGGTAAGATGAGAATAACTAACATTAGTTATTTATTTTACATAAAATTAGGTAATGTTGTAGAAGGAGATGTTCGCTCACCACCATGAGGCACCAAGAGTGAACATTAATGTTTTTGGCTAGAATGAAAGATGTGAAGAGAAAGTGTTGAAAGTTCCGTCAGAGTGCGGCAGGTAGGAAATTTAACAGATGTTTTGAAAATTGAGCGAAAGGGCATGTATCCAATGGTACTCGAACCATGGACGTCAATCTTTGCCTAACATCCCACTGCGGGGTAGGTTGCAGCAACGGAACAAGTCCGCCACTTCAACAGGCACAAATTGACGTATGGAAAGACGCTCATGTACCACTGTGGCTTGTCTAGTTATTCTAGCGATCTATTGTGTGCACTCTGTTTATTGATAATAAACATAATACATAATACATAATCAGTAATTGTTACTGAAAATTGGGTAAGACGTGGCTGGGTAGTCCAGTGGTTACCCGTTCTGCTTACTGAACATATGGTCGGGAGTTTAATCCCGAGCCCGTCCCATTCCTTGCCATTTGTCACTTACCTCTGCCTATATCTCACTAGATTTAAAATAAAAAGCGGTCTACTGCGCTCTCATTGGTCGCATCACTTACTATAGTGAATCCATGACTTATAAATAACCTGCCACACTAACACAAATCTATCCTTCCCTTGACAATTGTGGAGACGCAGAGGTAAACACAATCTCTAACCAACGATTGTCAAACTAATCATCCTTCCTCCCTTCCCGAAGACCGCAAGGACGTGGCCGGTGCCGGTACTGATCTATAAATAGAATGAACCAGTGCACTTGTTCATTGAAGATGTGAAAGCTACTCTCAAGCTCTATACATGTGGTTCTCTGTGCAATTGCACTAGTTCTGTTAAGTAACGGAGTACCAACTACGAAACGCACGGTTTCTTTTGTTTTTAAAAATAAGAAAATTTTCCGATAATGGTAATAATGCCCCAAAATTGAATAAATGTATGGTTACTGAAGCAGCGCGGTCACCATATTTTTTAAAGTGAAAACGTTGTTATTTTTCCTCTTTAATCTTTTAATAAAGGTCATTCCATATCAAGTGACCGGAGAAATGCATCGACCCTCTTCGATTCAAACCAAAATTGGCCGATACACTTGTTCTGGGCTATTATTCAAAAATACAAAGTCTTTGATCCATCGGCGAACCCCTCGGTTCATGGGCTCCCCCCATTTTTTTTTAGATTTTTAAAAAGTCCATATTTTGTTTATTGAATCTCAATGAATAAAAGAGCTACAAACAATGTAAGATACTCTTCTTAAAGGAAATTAAATTTTCTACCAAAAAATATTTTTAACATTATTTACAGTGTTGCCAACATTGTTATTTTTGTGGTTGAAATATTAAATTGTGATTTTCTAAAAATGCCCCCACTTTTTTCAACTTTCATGGCTCAAATGTGTAAAACAGACTTATTACAAAAGAAACACGGAAAAAAACAATTTGGTCCGTCATGGAGATATTGATTTTTAAACATTTCATGTTTTCAAAATTTTTTTATTCAACCACACTGATATAATCTGTTATACTTCATCCAGGCAGATCTAACAGAAAAGCACCGCTTAAATTTTCAAATAATAGCAGTTTTTCATGGCCTACATGATAGTTTACAAGTTTGTTTATAAATATCGTGTGAGATCGAAATAAACTCTGTTTAATTATTCAGTCGTTAGTGATAACATGGAGTGTTCAATACGACTGTGCTTAAGAAGAAAATGTTCCGTTGGAAGTCAACATCGAACATCTTAACACTTCTCATCACGGGAATGGAATTTATTTAAACTTCGGGCCGGTGTTCAAAGTTTGAAAACTGTGTGTAAAAGCATGCAAATGAGTTTGGACGATTTTTCACAGCCAAGCAAAAACGATGCTGTAATCCTTTGAGCTCTCATGTCCGCATTCGACGCAAAAATTAAAAAAAAATATCTTCCCACTATCACGACAATTTTCACCAACACGTAAACAATGTTTTTGTTGGTCGAAAAATATGCGCTCAATGTGACGAGGCAGTAACAGCGATAGCTGCTCTAACAAATTTTCAACGGAATTTGATGGACAAAGAAACACATAATGAAAACGATAAGATTGAAAAGTTTTCATTAACAATGACAATTCTGGATTAACAATAGAAAAGGGCCTATCAACATTTGTAAACAAACACTTCTGAGCCTATTTCCTCGCAAAGCGTGGTCACCCAAGCAAACCAATACCATCATCATGTAGGGGAAAGTTTCCCCTATACGACCATTCTGTAGGTTTGCGTGTGTAGCCCATTGCTTTCGAGAAAAAGGGGTTAGAAATGTTTGTTTACAAATGTTGATAGGCCTTCTTCTGTTGTTGATCCAAAATTGATAAATTTATTATTTTAGACTCTGTGGAGCCATTCAGCTGGAAAAAAAAACGAATAAAACGGAAAATGGCAACACAGAAGATTTTTCTCTAACTGTCTGTTTCCACTGGTATGCGGCTGCGGAATCCGAATTGGAATATGGCAATATATATTTGTTTTTTTTTGAGGAGGAAATAATTTCTCATCACCATGAGGCTCTAGGAGTAGACATCAAATTTTTGCTAGAATAAAGTTGTTCAGAGATTCTGGTAGTCAAGGTGGTGCATTCGTTCCTGCTTTTAGCTACTCCGCATGGGGATGCTTGGCAAAAGATTGAGTGCCTGTTTCGAAATACTACCTCACAATGCCCTCCGCTCAATTTCAAACTACTTCTATTGAATTTTCACAGCCTGCTGTGCGCTAATGGAACTATCAATACTTTCTCTCAACAACTTTGTTCTAGCAAAAAAGTGCTGTCTACTCCTAGAGCCTCATGGTGATAAGAAATTATTTCTTCCTCAAAACAACATCATCATAAATCGTTAGCCCCCGTATGGGAGAATAGAAAGAAAGACTATATCAGTGAATAAATAATTGCTATCACATTCACCTATTGTGATTGTTATTAGACTCATTTTCAGAAAACACTTTTAATATATTAACACTATTTTTTTTAAATTTGATTCATTGAATATAAAACATGAAAAGTTTAAAAATCAATAACTCCATGACGGAGCAAATTCTTTTTTCTCGATAAGTTTTTTTTTTATGTAAGAAAGTCTGTTGAACACATTGAAGTCATAAAAATAAAAAAAAAAAATGGGGGCATTTTGAGAAAATCGCAATTTGATATTTCAACCACAAAAATAACAATGTTGGCAACACTGTAAATAATATTAAAAAAATTTATTTGGTAGAAAATTTAATTTCCTTTAAGAAGGGTATCTAATGTTATTTGTAGCTTTTTATTCATCGAGATATTCAATAAACAAAATATAGACTTTTCAAAAATCTCAAATAAATGGGGGCAGCCCATGGGCCGAGGTGCTCACCGATTGGTCTAAAACTTTAGATTTTTGATTAATAGCCTAGAACAAGTATATCAGCCAATTTTGGTTCGAATCGAAGAGGGTCGATGTATTTCTCCGGTCACTTGATATGGAATGACCCATAAATAGATTATTCAAGCCCAATATTTGAAGCAATAGCTTTTGCATATTTTTATTTTATTCTAGCTCCGACCAGGGTTGTCACACTATTTTTCGTGCTCTTCTTTAGATCTTTTTTATCTGTGCATAACTGCAAAAATCTTGGCACAAATCCTTACTTCGAACATTGTGTTGTAAAACAAGGAATATAAAAAATCAGGTGTTTAAACACTAATGCACTTCTTGGTTACTGAAGCAGCGCGGTCGCCATATTTTTTCAAGCGAAACGTAATTTTTTTGTAGATTATATTTAGATAAGGGGTAAAAATTGATGAAAATCTGAGTATAACTAGTTGGGAGTGAATTGTTCACATGTGCAAAATTTCATAACAATCGGTTCTGTGGCTATTGAGATGTCATCGAAACAAGAAGAAAATCGCCGGAGAATTTTGCGCGCCGTCATAGAAAATCCGGCTGCGACCTTGAGATGGATCGGAAGACAACTGAAAATCACCCATACAACTGTGTCTCGGGTGGTAAAATCGTTTAAGGAGTGCCAGACGACCGAGCGGTGGGCTGGAAGTGGAAGAAAATCTAAGACAGCTGACCCTGTGGATGCCCGGATGCTGTTGGTTTATTTCAAGTATAATACAAACCTTTCGATTCGCGACGCGGCTCTGAAGGCAAAGTGTTACGCCTGGTTCGTTCAGCAAACCATGAGACGTGCTGGGTTTCGTGTATTCAAGGTCTGGACAAATTCGCCAAAAAATACTTGCTCTGGCAGGCCATATGCCAATGCGGTAAACTTAATAAACCGTACATCACAACGGGTACCATCAACAGCGAAATTTACCGCACCGAGTGCCTCCAGAAGCGTCTGTTGCCCTTTCTGCGGTCCCACGGAGGCGAGACATTATTTTGGCCGGACCTGGCCATCATGCCATTACGCGCGATCGATGTTGGATAGGTACAGAGACAATAACGTTATTTTTGTACCTTCAACCGCCATGGCAATGACCCCAAATTCACCAGAGATTCGTCTGGTGGAAAGATTTTGGGCCATAATGAAGGCCAAAGTTCAAAAACCATCCAAGGGTTTAAGAACGAGCTGGAGTTGAAGAAAAAATGGATGAAAGTGACCATAAAGGTCGGCTCCACCATTGCAAGGAATGTTATGAGGAGTCTTAAGGGAAAGAGGCAGGCTTTCAGCGATGAAAAAGAAATGGAATAAAGTAAATATGTGAAATCATAATCCATATGTAGTCGTTCCTTCCCTGAAATGAAATAAATAAATGGCGCACACTTTTGTCTGGTGCATTTTTTTAGAGTACAGGCCTTAGTTCTAAAAAAAACCCTATTAACTATTCTAGTTCTTATGTTATACATTTCACCTCAACACTTAAAACCGCGTTTTTCTCAATATTCTACCATAGTAAAACAATTAGTTAAAAAATCTCTTTTTTCAGTTTTGTATAAAAGCCCACGCGAGGAGCCGAATAAACATGACAGTTTCAGAAAATTCAATCATTCGCGATCACCGTTTGCTACGATCTCCGTAAAGATTTTTCTTCTCTGCAACAAAACGTTGCAAAAGTATTTTTCTAAAATAAATCAATTTTTACAAAAAAAAAATCTAAATTGAATCCTAGAGGCATTGAGCTGTATAGTGAAATACCTGTAATTTGAAATGAGAAGAAAAATTAGTATTTTCCATTTAATTCCAACTACCTTTGCTTATCTTGACAGATACGCGTATTTCGTCTACAATGTGCAGTCTTCTTCAGTGTCTCGTACAAGTCGAGTTATTAATACGAGACACTGAAGAAGTCTGCACATTGTAGACGAAGTACGCATATCTGTCAAGATAAGCAAAGGTAGTTGGAATTAAATGGAAAATACTAATTTTTCTTCTAATTTCTAGTTGATGTTTTGAAAGCTGCTTATCGACACAACCGACATTTTTACATTATTCCCAAAAAGGGCAAAAGTGATGTTACACCGTTTTGTAAAAAGTTAATTAAGACTTTCAAGAATAATACATCAAAAAGTTCATCAAATATGGGCATTTATACATTATTTTGTAATATCATGCCATGAACAACGCGTTTGTTTACATTTTGTGACTTACGTCCTTTTGAAAAAGTACTCAATAACTTTTCAATATAGGTGAGACAATATTACACTTTTGCCACTGTTGGAATTCAGCTGTCAAGTCTGGAGCAACAATAGAAAAGGGCCTATCAACATTTCTAAACAAACACTTCTGAGCCTATTTCCTCGCAAAGCGTAGGCCACCCACGCAAACCAATACCATCATCATGTAGGAGAAAGTTTCCCCTACACGATGATTCTGTAGGTTTGCGTGTGTAGCCAGCGGCTTGCGAGAAAACGGGCTCAGGAGTGTTTGTTTACAAATGTTGATGGGCCCTTTTCTATTGTTGATCCAGAAGTGTTCTATTTTTATATTCACTCGTCATCAGACTTCCTCACCATTTCCCTCTCATCAAGCTTGTCCTTCTTGATCTCCACGCGTTTTATGAAATAAACAAAGCCATTCAAGTGTGTGTGAGTGAGATTAAATTTTTGCATAATTACTGTACCGCTGAGTGCCTCGACAATCGAAGCAACTGTAGGACTTTTGTTTCATCGATTCCAACTAGATTCCAATCGATTCAGCCACTTTTACTATCTAGAGCAGTGACTTCCTTACAGCTACAGTTCAAATCTCGGTTCGAATCAAGATCTTTATTTTTGTGAGCCATTGACCTTTTAGACTCCAATCTCACTCCCAATAATTAATACCCGCGCACATTGATTTTTATAAAGTAAATTGATGGGTTGATTTTTTTCCCACGACCAAGGTTGCATTTTTTCTCCAAGTTGCGATCCATAACGAGAAATAAAACAAAATCATGCGAAATTGCATTACAATCTTACGACGGTTACGAAATTGCATTACAATTTTACGACGAATTACCTTCGCCGCCCTTCTGTCGACAGTCCTTCTTCATAGGTATGTCTTCGTTTTTCACACTTGTGACAGTTGCCTTGAAACTTCATTTGGTTCCGGTTTTTGTTCCCAGAAAGCACCGCCAACTTTACCTCACCTGAGTCCTTGTGACGTTCGGTGCGTTTGAGTTCTTCCATCAATAAGCGTTGCATCACTACTTCCAAATTCAGCTCTTCCTCAGGAATGTTTTCAAGTGCAGTCACCAACGGGTCGTAAGTATCCGGTAGGGTTTGAAAAAACGAAATTACCTGGTCAGCTTCTTCGACCTTCACCTCAGAGGTCAAAAGCTACAAACAATTTAGCTGCTTCCTAACCAGGTTCTGAGTGCTGATCGATCGCTTCGCAAAAGTGTTCTCAAGCGCCTTCCACATTCCTTTGACAATCCGTTCCTTCTCGCAGACGATTCCCAGGCGTTCGTTAGCAAGAAAACTGACGATGTAAGACTTGGCCTTTCGATCGGTTTCCAAAAACTTCGCCTTCTCAGCAGCAGTTCCCGGCGCGTCTTCAGTTAGCGTATTCAAAACGCCGGCGGAGTCCAAAAACATCTTCACACGGAAACTCCAGCGCTTGAATCCTGCACCACCGTTGAATTGTGGGATGCCACACACACACACACATCTTCTCTCGTAGAGGTGCCCAAAACCTTCTATTAATAAGTACAGAGCTTGGTATAACAATGTGTGCTATATTAGAAGTTTAGTTTCGGAATGAGGAGATTGATGCTTGTCAAAGAAGTCAAGATTGCTGTGATGGGACTTTAACGATTGTTTGAATTTGAGGCTTTGAGATTGCTTGCTTGAGGTTGCTTCAAGGTCAAACTGTCATCAAGTAGCACTTGTATTTGTATTAATAGTAGCAACATTTGGAATATGGATTGTATACATCAACTTAGTTTTACGTCACGTGTAAGTTATCATTTTGAGTTTTTATTGTCTTGTAAATTTAAAAACAGACGCAAATTTCGGTCAAACGGGTCGCTCCATTCAATTTAGAGTTCTGAAGGAGGACTTCGCAATCGGTCTAGTATTTATAGCAGATGCACTCTTAGAAAATATCATGTAAATTAAAATCTTATAGGATGCGCATAAAAGGAGCGGCCCGTAAGATAGAAATTGGCATCTCTTCTTAAATTTACAAGACCGTAAAAACTCGAAACATGGCTTAACTGACACATCGTTTAAAATCTGTATCCACATTAATCCGGACACCTTCAAATCATTGCAACTTTTGAAATATTGGAATGAAAAATTTCACTGTGGTATAGCTGAGAGTCTATGATGAAATAGGCTATGATTGATGTTTCCATTTCATGTTTATTATTCAAGATGGCGACGAAAGAAAAACAAGTGCGCGAGAATTTTGTACGGGCGTACGGCAAATCCTGATTTGTCAATACGGAATCTTGCAAAAACATTGGATTTGCCTAAACCCACTGTTCACGATGTGCTGAAATCATTTTCAGAACGTTTGACGGTGGAGAGGAAACCGAGAAGTGACAAAAACATTGGACGCGCTGATCCTGTCATGGACCGAAAGATGAAAAGGATAATAACGAAATACCCAAATCTCTCCATGCGAACGGTGGTTCGTAAAATATGGATGTCGCCTGGTGTTGTCCAAAAACCAAAACAACGTTTGGGACTTAAGTCGCATAAAGTAAAAACAGTTCCAAATCGCAACGACAAACAGAACTTGGCAGCAAAATCACGGGGTCGACGTTTGTACTGCGAATACTTGACGAAGTTTTCATACGTTGTTATGGACGATGAAACTTATGTCCTGGAGTATTTCAAGCAGCTTCTAGGGCTGGCTTTTTATTCTCATATGGCGAGAAATGCTACAGCTGCGCATTTGAGAACGAAGAAGGCATCGAAATTTCCCAAAAAATACCTTGTGTGGCAAGCAATTTGTACGTGTGGCAAAAAGAGTAAATCTTTCTGTCACTACAGGCACAATCAACAAGGAGATCTATCAGAGAGAGTGTTCGCAGAAGCGATTGCTACCTCTTCATCAAAAGTCACAAAGAAAATCCTTTGTTCCGGCCTGATTTGGCATGATGCCACTATGCTTAAGCTGTGATGGAGTGGTACCAAGCAAATCAAGTGAACATTGTACCAAAAACCTCAAACCTGCCAACTTGCCCAGAGATACGACCAATCGAGATATATTGGGCTATGATGAAGCGGAAGTTTTCTGGAAAGAAGCAAGGAATCAAAGACATCAAACACTTCCAGCAAATTTAGACAAAGACGGCTTCTAAGATTTCTGAAGAGTCTGTACAAACCCCTAATGGACGGAGTTTAGCGCAAAGATCGAAAATTTTATGTAAATACCGAATAACTATGTTTTGTCCTCAACGAATTGTTGAAACACATTCAATGGAATCTGAACTAAACAACTACGACGGAAACATAATGCGAAATTTATGTGCTTATTCATGTTTCGAGGTGTCGGGATTATTGCGGATACAGACCTTAAATAAGTTCAGGAACACAAAATGATATTTTCAAAATGCTGCTACTAATAGTGCACAAATGAATCTCTTCATATGCCCGATCCGATCCTCAAGAAGCCAGTTAAAGTTACCGTCAGGAATATTCAAGATTCTGTAATAAATTAACGAAACAAAAGGTTCTTCAAGTCCATACATTGTAGTGACAAAATTAGCACAATCTTATCCTATAAGATTTATGTTGCTGCTCAACTCTCTATGCTTGAGAGCATTTCAAATTAAACTAGTGCAAATCCCGGACTTTGGCTATTGTCAAAAAATATTTTAATAATATTCACCATGTTCAGGTTGATGCAAATTTTTGCAAATGAACTCCACGTGTTACGAAGTGTTTCTATTTCTGCTAGTCTGCAACCTTAATTTGTTAGTTTTACATTTACCGCCAATGAAATTCAATATTTTCCAACTTTTAGTTAACATGGAGCAATTGGTTTAGAGCCCATCTGTGACAGAGAACTAATTTTTATTTGTTAATTGAGTGAAGCGCAAGTCGACTGTTCAAAATATGTTTTAATGTTTAGGCTCGGCAAGGATTAAATTATGTAATTTAATTAATATGTGTCTAACAGTATCCCTTCAACAGCATCTGCTTCCTTGAAGCATATTAATGAAAAAGAACGTTTTACTCCCCATATAACGAAACACTCCAGCCACCGAGATGATTTCAGTCTTCTTCTAATTCATTGGTCATTCTCACCTGACAAAGACGCGTCATTATCCGTTCGGATAATCTAAACCCATATGTTACGCCTATTATCATCGTTATTATTGCCATCCCTTTTGTTGGCGTCGTTGTGCTTGTTATGTGTCCCGCTGAACCATCCGGTAACAATCGACACGTGATATGGTCATTTATCACTACATCCTTATCAAGCAAACCGGCAGCTTTTTGCATCGATTGCCGCTACGGTTTTCCATATCGCAATTCAACGTCATCTCGAATGGGGGAGGAAAACACAACGGAGACGAAGTCCGCCTCGCATCAACGCCGTGGTCGTCCTCGTCGGAAAACAATAGCCAGCAGTGGGAAAAGCAGAACCACCACCAGCCACCAGCTCCCATCACTGACCAGCCGGAGAATGGGAATTGTTTGAAAGCTTTGATTGTCCATGAACTGGAAACCGAATTACAAATCTGGTCTGCCAAATGAGCGCTCCATGGTAGGCAGAAAGAACCGGAGTGGTCAACAATTTGAATTTCTGACTCGGAATGAACTCGATGTTTCTTTGTTCGACATGCCAACCAGGCCTGCGGTCACAAGTGGAGGGGGTGGGGGTTGGAAAGAGTCGTGAATCCATCAGCTCCACTGGAGAGGTTCCAGTTCAGCAGAGAACGTGTTACTTTTAAACTATTTAGCCTAGTGGTCCTGCGGGTTGTTTGAGCCAGTGCCGGATGTTTAGTTTGAATTGAGCGCTGGGTCTTCTTGGCATGCCAGAAAAAGTGATACAACCGAGATACTGTCTAAGCTCGCGATGAGGGTGCTAATGATGAACGATGAATTTCAATGCGGTTTTCATCGTTTTGGCAGGATTTCTGTACGGCTTCCAGCATATTTTTTCACAACCCACAATGTGAATTCTTGATTAAAGTCAAGATTTTTAGCAACTACAGTAATAACCCAATTTTTCACCTCCTTTCAAATTTATTTGTTGATAGGTATTCTACAGAAACTCGACAAGTTCGGAAAATCAAGCCATTTAAATTAAAAAAATTAGGTTAAATTTCCAGCAAATTCTGGAGACTATCAAATAACCATCAGAAAATGTCATTAACAGCCTAGTAGCCTCTCTTGAATAACTACAGAGAACTTTGAAAGACATAGAAAGTCTTTCAAATAGACTCTAGAAAAAGAATCTGAGAAGATTATTAGGAAACTTCTAGAAAACTTGATGACTTCCATAAAGGCTCTGAAAGACATCTCAGTGAAAAAACAAACTTCAAAAACCTTTCAGGGTTCTCAATTGCTTATCACAATATATTTCGGTGGCCTCAACAGTTCTTAGAATATGCTCTTGCTTGTTGAGAGCGTTCGAACAGTTTTGACATTACTAATCTGGCGGACGAGGCATACTTATGTAGAGGACATGTTTTATTCACGTTGTTATTTTACCTACGCTTCAATTGGAAACTGACTTCAAACTTCCTCACCAATCAATCACAAACCGACTGCATCTTCCTCCAAAGACCAAATCTTATTAACCTACAGTACTGGCATAAAAAAGTACACAATTTAAAACCCTCAAGAAAATGATTTACATGTTGACTATGATAACAGATGAGCACAAGAGTTTTGTTTGATGAAAATTATCGATTCTCGACAAATATTTAGCGAATGAATGTAGTCAAAGTCATAGCGAACAGCGTGCTTAATTTTACCTGTGATAGATATACTTAGGAAAATGTTTAAAAATTTAAGCTGGCAAAAAGTAAAAGCACACAACGCCACAGTGGAATTATTTTTTATCACTACAGACAACAATCACATATCGATAAACTCTCCTCTTGTCCATCTCATTCTGGACGTAACCATTGCAGGTGTCAAAACGTTTGTAATCGTGTTTGCGCCAGCAGATGCAAAGTTTTGAGTGCCATTGGTTGAACTACGTCGAAAGCATGAAAAAGGATCGCTTGCAAGAAGGAAAACTTATCAGAGAGACTTTCACATCAAGCTGCGATGAGGAATCCAACGATCGAATTTGCGAACAAAGTATGCGGATAAGCCTCGCTTCTTTCTTGGAAACCGGTTCTGTGGACAGACGAAAGCAATTGAGCTGTTTGGTACCAAACAATCGACTGAGTGGAAAGGGATCAAACCAGGCGAGGAACTTTCTGGATCAAAATGTAGGCAAAACAGTAAAGCCGGTCGGAGGCACCATTATGGTGTGGGGAAGCTTTGCTTTGATCAGGAGTTGGAGAATCGGTCCTAACTGGACGTAATTATGATGGCCGACCAAGCATATCGGACATCTTCTCCGGAAAATCTGGAAGTTTCCTTCCTAAAGGTTATAGCTGGGTCATTCGGAGCATGACATCCTCTTTCAACAAGACAAACGACCCATAAACGATACGGCTCGTGCAAATTCAAACGTTTTTCCGTGTATCGTCGTATCAAAGTGTTAATATGGCTGCCGGAGTCACCAGTATCTTAGAATTTGATCGAGAATTTTGTGGTCGATATTGATTCAAAAATGACAAAACCAATGTTACCAACAAAGTTACCTAGTTATACCTCTTCTTCTGTGTACTTTTTTCTTGCCAAGCGAAAATACAGAGAACAAAAGAATTCTCGAACCACTCCAAACAATAAGCTCCTAAAATTATTTGATACACGTTTCATTGTCTCTTCGCACTATTGCCTCTTTTTCAGCCAAAGGAATCATTGTTGTAACTATAGAGATTAAACTATATTCTTTCGAAGAGAATGTAACATTATGAATGCGTACTTTTTCATGGCAGCACAGTAACGCTCAATCTAAATTATTGCGGTCAGCTGGCGCGACAGTCTCTCCGTTCGAGGTGTCCGGTTCTCACACTCGCTGATGCTCAAAGTGTCCACGCGGCACTTGTATTCTACAGGGAGCGATAGTCTGAACTCTAATGGGCAAAGGTGGATGCTATTAGAGCTATGATCTGCAGCCTCGTGGGAAAGACGATGACCAGAACACTCCGGGCAAGTTTTCAAATGACTTCGCTGTAAAACATTTCAAAGCCACTTGGAAAACTACATGGAAGGCTCCGAAACTGAGATCCAAGATGAATTTTTAGAAGGCACTACAAACATCCAACAGCAATTTTCAATGCAACGCATCCTTCAAAAAACGTCCTAAAATACATTAAAAAAATCTGTTTTGAGGGGCCTAGAAATCTCTCGGAAAACTTCCCAAGAATCCTTGGAAAACTTATTAGAATAAATATTACAGAAAATGATCATTCTTCAGCCCACAGACTTCAAGTAGAAATTCGACGAAGTCCCGGAAAACCGCCAGGCTGGAACGATTTTGCAACAACTTCCACACCTCTGAGACTTCTCTCGGAATGACTTTCCAGTAAAACATATACTGCTACTAACTGATCAGAGGACGGATTTGCGAAGGCTCGAGAAGACATCTGGGATGACTCGGAAGGGCATTTTCATGTCTCTTATCTCCTGATAGCTTCTTCCAAGATCTCCCAAAATTTCCTACTTGAAGTCGTTGAAAGAGAATGGATAGCTCATCTGTAACACTTGGGAAAGTGCCATCTCAGGAGGTTCTCCAGCACTTTTCTCGAAGGCTGCAGTTGCTAAATCTCCCTAAGAAACATGCCACGTTTACTACTTAAACAGCATCAAGTGTATTCACAGGTTTTGAATGTCTCGAAATTCAGCCGCATTTTCGAAGACTCTACAAGATACACTCAGTAGCAAAAAAAGCCAGAGGAAAATTTTGCTTCCAGCAAACCGCGTGTAGCTCAACCTCCTGTAAATTTGTCAATTATCAATATTTCTGGCTAAAAATTTCCGACAACACTATACAAAAAATGTATAGACCTTTATGTGACCAAAATTTAATGTTGGATCAAATGTATGAATTTGTCGCCATCATAAATATGTGAAAAAAAGTCATTTTTGACACAGTAATTTCAAAATCCGTATTTCTGTGAACAATTTAGGTGTAGCATATTACAAATTTCCTCCTATAGTTTATAAACGTACAAAAAATAATGCGTGGACAGCACCTGAACTGTTTCCATCAAGTGGTTTTGGACTACAGCTGGAGTCAAAGTATGCCGAACCAACATGAGCATTTCCTTTTCACCCGATACCGAGCTTGTTGAAGTATCTGGAAAAAAAGCCAAGGTAGAACCTCAACTTATTAATACACATGATTTGTTACGCGTGAAAGAATCCAAATAACTAGGTGTAACCCACAAAGCACTCCTTGCAAATATGGCATCTGCAGTATGAAATTATTTGTAGAAAACCACAGTATGCAGTGTTATACAGCATACATTAATAAAATTCACCCTTTATTTTTTAGCAACTCGATGTTGTCAGCAAGGTGAGCTATCGGGTGAAAAAGTGAATGCTCGCGTTGGTGGCGTCAACTGGACGCCACGGCTGTAGTCCAAAAAACCACTTTGAGACGGAAAAATCAGGTTCTAAATTTTGTCCAACATTATTTTCTGCTACTTTATAAGCTATGGAGAAATTTGTAATATGCTACCTCAAATTTTTCACAGAAATACGGATTTTTGAAATTGCTATGTCCAAAAATGACTTTTTTCAAATGTCACATGTTATGGTAACTTCAAATCGATAAATTCTATCAACATGAAATTAGTAACAATGTTGTGAAATTTTTCAGCAAAAGAATATGGATAATTGACAAAGTTGTCAGGAGGTTGAACATGGGAGTTTTCTGCTAACAAAATTTTTGCTCGGCCCTTCTTTTTGCTATACTGAGTGTGTCCTTTAGGACCTGAAAGGATGAATTTTTAGGCGTCCCAGAAGAGATTCCTGATAACCTTCTAAAAGATTCCAGAAGACATTTTGAAAAAATTAGCAAGGCGTTCGAAAGCAACAAATAGGAAATTCGGCTTCGATTGGCTCCGATATTGAAACCAGAAAGAGTTTCGCAGCTTCCAGAAACATGCAAAAGCTCTGAAACTCATCTCGAAATCCCTTCTTCGGAAAACTATGAAAAACATATTTAAAAAAAAATCTAAGTAGAGGGACTTTGAGATACTTCCAATGCTGATTAAGGAACTTTCTAAAAGAATTCCAAGTAAGCTCTTCAGAAAGCTTCGATAAAATGCTTGGAGAACTTCTAGAAATATTGCTCCAGCAAGTTCATTGGGGTCAATATATAATCCCTTCAAGCAGAATACTCACTTCAAGAGTTATATGTAGCAGAAAGTTTTCAAAAACTTCTGAGTTGAAGGAACCACAAACGACCTTCATGCTCCTACCAGACTTCCAACAAGGTTCTTTCACTAACTGACTCAACGGATGATTTTAGTAGGCTCGAAGAAGACCTCTCTGAAATGATTCTTAAAGGCATCAATAGACACTTCGGAAAAAGCTTTTCAGAAGGTTCTTGCGGAATTCGGCATGATCATGGATGACCAATCGTCTCAGAGATTCCAGGACACTACCATAGAAAACTCTGGAAGACTCCACAAAAGAAGATTTGTGTATCACTTTCAAGATTACTTTCTGCCAATCTTCCCAAAATACGCTGCGTTAGTTCTCAGCAGCACAATCTGGCGCATTAGGGAAGGTCTGGGCATATCGGATGATCCACACAAAAAAAATTGAAGGTCCATACAAAAACGTCTCATGGGGGGGGGTGGGTTGTGAAACATCTAGTACATACATAACAACGGAGACGATGAACACTCAAAAATACGTTAAGGAAATGTCTCCAGAAGCGATTGTTGCCGCTGATGATTTGCTGCCTGATCAAGTCGCGTCATGTCATTACGCAAATACACTGGCCTGTAGACATGCAAAAGTCAAAATGTATGTTTCGTGCCAAAGACAGAACTGTCAACTACCAAGGCACGGCCAATCGGCATCTTTTACTTCAGTTCAAAGCAAAGCTGAGAATTCATAAAACCAACGATTAATATCCAAAAATTTAAAAAGATCAATGTAAGGGTCAAATGGTGGGAAGTACCACTGTACAGAAGCACAATAAAGTTCTGAGGAAACAGAGTTTCTGTGGCTATGATTGAATATTTGACAACTGAGTGCAAATTAGATTATGGTTGAAACAACAGAAATATGATTTGCCAAATAGAATTTTTTAAAACAAAAAACATCATGACTCTTTGTTATTTGGAAAGTGTGGCCAAAATTTCTTGGAATGTCTATAGCAAAATTTAGGTATCAGAAGGCCTTGTATTACATAGAAATGTTTCTAAATCAAGCAACTGGAACCAAATTTTCCAGGTGAAAGTTTTGAAGGCAAAACTGTTTTCATGCATCAAACCCTTCATATTTTTTAAAAGGAAGGATCATACAAATAAAACACAAATTCTTCTTACCTCAGGAACAAATCTAAAAAAACATCAAATTGAAGGTGAAAACTGAAGAAGAAACTAAATGTTTTCACTTGATTTCAGACCCTCCCCTTCCTATAAGGGGGGGTCTGTCATAAATGAAATATGAAACAAATTTTCAGCATAACTCAATAAACTACAGAACCAAATTGGTGTGAAAGGGATTTTGAAGCAAGAAATGTTTCTACTGTGGTTCAAGACCCTCCTCTCTCTGATATCCTCCCTATCTCTAGTGGATACAAAACATAAAATTGAAACTCAACACAGGTATGAAACAAATTGAACCAAATTTAGCAAGTAGGTTTATGAAGACACAAAATATTTTTTGGTGAATGGAGAGACCCCTCCTATAAGGAAGATGGGTCACATACAAATTAATAAATAGATATTTTTTTGTGCAATGGAGGTTTTTAAAAGTTAAATGCTTCTACGGTAGTTTGAGACACCTCATCTGTCTGGAAGGAGGGGCTTCACAGAAATGAAATACAAATTTCTGTTTAACTCGAGAACTGAATCAAGTAATGTCCACATTTGGCATCTGGGGATTTAGAAAAGAAAGAAATGTTTCTATGTGGTTCGGTTTTGGGCACAGCCCAAAGAGTGACTGTAGACTCCTTCCTGTCTGAAAAGTAAAGGAAGAGACCACCTGGAAACCCTCCTCTTTTGAAGGTGCTCCATACAAAAGAAATAGATATTTACAACCAAACATGGAGAATTATCCAGGCAACTGTGTCATGTGCCATGTATTCGGGTAGGTATCACGTTCTAATACAAGTTTGAACCCTTCTTAGTCAAGAATGGGGGATGCTTGAGTTACTCTCATAGAAAGGTTCAATACACTCAAGAAGTTAATTTAAGGTTATGTTGAAAAAATCAAAAAAATCCGACAAGTATTAACAAAGTAGTTTAAAGATACATTTTTTGGTATGAAATGCTTTGGCACAGAAACCTTGGTAGAAACTTACGATCCAAGAAATTAAAAACACACACCTACGTTTATTTGGAAGAAACTACGCATTATTGAACGAAAACATTTAGCAGCACCTATTCATTTTAGCATTAAAAACAACCATAAAAGCGCCAGATCCAGTTTAAATTTTTCAAAACAGTTTATCATAATGCGATAATTTCGAAAAAAAGCTGGTATTTTAAAACCAACGACATAGTAATTTATTCTTATTCATCTACCTTACAACAGTGGTTTAACCACTGTTGCTGTATATGTATCATTATATTCCATAGATAGCTCAGTTGAACGTTAAATCGAAAGAAGAAAAGAAGAGGAGCTGGCCAGCTTTCTATCCAAATCGTTTTACTTAAATGACAACCACCTTTTTCTGTGAAATAGGATTTGTATTGGATATTTATTATGACGTTTCTTTCCTTGATGCTAGCAAAGTTTTCAGTTTAACATTGTCAGTTGTTTAAATCCTGAAAAGTGTGAGAGGTGCTAAGTGGAATACCTGTAACTACACCCAAACGTTAAAATGGTGGCAAACGTAATTGTGCAGTTTTTGTGGTAATCATATCAATATGAATCACAATATCCAGTCAGGCAATACCTCCATCACATCCGTCTGTTGTCTGGCAAGGTAAATATATTTGCAAGCGGTTGATGTTACCAGCAGTTTTCAGCAGTTTAGTTGCCATCTTTGTTCAACCGCCAACTTTCAACATGGTGGGTGCCACCATGAATGCTGCAACCTTGGCTGCAATCGCCATTACCGTTTTTCACTGTCAAGTGTTTTCACTCTTCATCACATTCCGGATCTCCTCTACCTGCGCCGTCTTCATGAAATATACGAAGCCATGCAAGTGTGTACGAGAGACATTTGCTTCATTGTTGTATCGCTGAGCGCCTCGACAATCGAAGCAACTTTAGGGCTTTTATTCAATTCACTTCAACTTTTTCAAGTGGCTGAACGGTTACTATCTAGAGCCATAACTCTGGCGACCATGGTTCGAATCTCGGTTGAAAATCGTGATCGTGGTTTTTTGTGAGCCAATGAACTTTTGGACTTCAATCTCATACTCAACAACTAATACACTGTACATCCCAGATGCACCCATTAACTTTTTCTGAAATGAATTGATGTGTTACAGTTTATTTTCCACGACCAATGTTGCCATTTTTCTCCAATTTGCAATCCATTACGAGAAATGAAACAAAATCATGAAATTGCATTACAATCTTGCTCT